>JAHWFP010197115.1:0-24095 GCA_023313725.1 Lithobius niger
TCAATTTTTGTTGTTATGCCACACATTTTTGGTGGGGAGTAGGGAGGATTTCTTGGGTTGGGATGGTGAAGGGGAGGGGGGAAGGAACGGATAAAATTGGGTAATTACACAGCAAGAAGTTCTTGATGACAATGAAAGTATTTTTTTTTTATACAAACGAGTTTGATGCAGCTCCTCAAAAAAAATAAAAACTTCTACCATCCTACCTTAGTAACTTTACAGAAAATTATACTGGAACTCTCTTATCAGAAACAAAAGAGGAAAACATCATAGAAACGAACGATTTTATTCAGTATTATTAGCGTTGCAACATTCGCAGAATCTAGGGGAAAATCTATCGCGTTCGTTTGTTTACATTTTGACTATCAATACGCAAGCTAAGGCAAACCTGGATTAAAGCAGTGAGGAACGCAGCTACTACCTCGGTTGACCTTGGTGCGAGCACACTAATTCACGCCTGACGTCACGCGTGTTTCAGCCGGCGGATATTGCATCACGGCATCAATCCGTAGGTTCGGCTCTCGGGCTATATTTCTACGCGGTTTCGCGTTGTGTGAAGAAGCCGGTATTGGCCCTTTAAATGATTGTCTATAGTATTTGAGTAACCTTTAGAATACTCATTTGAATTTTGATTTATGTTAATCAGTCTAAAGCTTATTCTGCCAATTTGTTAAAAATTATAAGTCTTGTTTTTTAACTATAATTAGTAGAGTTATATGAATTTAATTCTAGAAGTTTCTGTGAATTATTTTGTCAAATATTTACAAGTATTTACATACTGTATACTACAAAGTTATTGAAGCAATTAGGTTTACGATTTTCACTCTTAGTGGTTCTTGTAGTATTTAAGCTTGACTGTAGCAGTTGCAAAATGGCTTCCAAACGTTTTGAGAAGTATAGGTTATTACCTACTTTGTGAGTAGATTAGATTTGTTTATTAGAGCCGGGGCTTAACGTCACTCGCCCTATTACAAGGAAACTATGCAAAACAACAATGTAACAACTGTACCAGCAAAACATCACAACAAAATTTCTCGATGCACTAACTCCTACCCTATCAAACAGTCACAAACCCAAAGACAAAAATTGTAACTGGAACAACTACAAACACTGCAATACCGCATCTGAAACCGCTAATCAGATCTTCTGGCACTGTTGCATGATGAAGACGGGGGACAAGCTAAGGTGAGCAAGTCGATCTATCAAAAATCGCGAGAAATGGCTACAACCTAATTTTGTTTGCCCAGCAGTAGTTTGTGAGTACTGACTGAGAGCAACAATGTCGAACTCACTACTCGGAAAGAAGGTAATAAGTTATTTATCACCCAGTTGCTTAACAATTGAACGGCACATTCATTGTCATCGTGAATTCTTGGACGAATGATTGGGTGAAGGTGAATAAAACATCATCCTTGTTCGCTGAAGGGGAAAATCGGCATTAGGATTTGCTTCTGTCGAGTTGATAGGTGCCGTTAAAAAGGATCATGTGCATGCATGTCTGCATGAAATAAAGTTACAATACTAAAATGTAAATATGTATGCGCAAGGAATAGTTTGTTTCCCGTTTTCCCCTTCAGTCTGATAAATATTGTTGGTGGATAACTCTCACCCTTCCCGATGTTGGTTGCCTCCTAACCAAATGCATCCATGTCAACGGGAATGCATGCTTGTCTGCTTGTCTTATAACTGAAATGAAGTTACAGCACTAAAATGTAATTATGTATAAGAAAGGAAGGGTTTATTTCCCGTTTTCCCCGTCAGTCTGATACGTATTGTTGATGGATAGATCTTGCCTTACCCGATGCGGGTAGCCTCCTAACCAACCTTCATTTGTTAAATGTGGAGCTTTTAAAGTTGAATTAAACCTAAGCCAAAATTATTGCACGTTCAATACACGTTTATCTATCAAGTATCAAACCCATTTGGCTCTGTCTTGTAATTTCAAGTTTGTTGTCGTACAGCATCACTGTTCGAAGATTCTTAAAACATCCGTAATCGCACAAGCAATAGGCGACCCAATGATGGATAACCCATGTTGGCAACGATGGTTCTCCGCTTGTATTTGTGGATTGCCCCCACACCATTCATACCACGGACAGTCAACGACGAATTTCCCCCACAGTCAACTTTCCATAAAAATTTGTTTTAAAGAAGTTGTCTGAAGGGGCTATTCGTTGTTGAGTTTCTGTGGCATGAACAGTGATTGGGCACTTCAGAAACACGCAAGATTAGTACTGTTTTGTGTCAACATTGTAGCACGCACAGTCACATTATCAAGTTTTCTGAGCAAAAGAACGTCAGCACGACTCGTTCTTTGTTGTGCGTGTCGTGGCCCCTTGTCGCACCTCAACAAGATTTAATAACCCAGAGACATTGTGAATCACAGTCCTTGAGATAACAGCATTAAGCTTGTTGAATTGTTACAGGCATTGTTGTACCATACTGAGATCGTCGAAACTGGATGCTAATTTTGATGTTGACTCAGATCCTTGGACAATGTCCACAGCATGACTTAAAATGCTGTCACTGATGACATAACTGCTACAAAAAGGTTCCAACCTCTTTGTTAAGTGCTGGCGAGAAAACTTATTCTGTAAATAGTTTGTGACTAACCTTGTTATAAAACCTTTAATGGGTCAATCAACTAGACTTTGTAAGCATGACATCTTTTTGAAAGAAGCTTTGCGAGACTGTTTAGTGGCTGACATTGCTTCCGAGGTGAATCAAAAATAATTGTTGGCAAAAGATTAACAAATTTACAAGCATCTTTCTTTTGATGATGCTAGTAAATTTGTTCTATGGCATAAAGCCTAGGGGACCTAGGAAAATTCCAAGAGCATTATATGCATATGGTGAACATCTTGGGGACATAAATACCTCCAGTGTAAATAAAAAGAATTACATCTGTGATTCCTGTAGTTATTGTAGTTATGTTCAGGAAGAGCACTCAGTGTTATTTTACTACTTACTGAACTCACTGACTCTCTAAAATACATCAGTCAGGAATTAATACTGTACTCTCATGTAATAACAGGAGTCCTGCAAACCTAAGCTTATCTAGGGAAGCCATCCTGTTCAGGCAACTTGTAACATAATTTTGCAAGGATTAAATGTCACACCAAACTCAAAAATCGCCAGGAAAAGATTTCGATGTGAGTGATGCATCCGTTGAAACTCCAGTTAACTTAAGCAGAGGACGATTATTCTCACGAACACTAGCAAAGGGACACATATGACATCACGTCAGCAAGCAGAACCGCAATATCAAAGACACAGTAGCAATTTGCAAGATTAACGAAATCAAGGTCCTTCTCAACGAAACCAAATACGCACTTGCTGTATTTTTTGTCATACTTTGCAAAACCATTTTCGTTACTGCGATGAGGTACGCGAGACTGACTATCCGCGTGGCCCCAGGTGTCGCAAGTGCTATGGCTATGGTCATATAGCAAGCACGTGCAGCAACGTGAGCCCAACAGCAGCTTCAAGACCCAGGGCACCTCAAACCAAGATGTGCACCAAACATAACTCTGTACCAAAAAGACAATACATAAACAGTCATCAAGTGGCATTCTTACGAGAGCAACGCCATGCCTAAAACCAAGGACGGAAAAATAAAACGGCAAATTCAAGTGGTAAATCTGAACGCATTCTCAACGAATCCAGGCACATGTTGCATTACGAAAATAGCAACAATCATGTTTTTAAGGGTAACAGAGATGCTGAAGCAGTGGTTCAAACCTTAACACACAATTCCGGACAAACACTCTGTATCTTATCTTGTTGCTACAAGAAGACAGATCGTTCTAAGTGCCCAAGAGTGAAAATAGCATTAGCATCGGAGTATTGATTGGTGACATTCGTGTCACTGTTATGCTCGTAGTAGCAAACCCCTAGGACGTCTTATTATTTCACGTATTGTGGTTGAGATGCCGACGGTTGCTAAACTCCTCTTGGTGGCACCAAGGCGTATTCGTATGTTCAAAACCACAAAATTTAATAATGTATGGGGAAAAAAAGCAAATCCTTTCTTCTCCAATGATCTAGAGATTGATCCAAATTATGACATTAACGGTGACATGATAGAATGGAAAATTCACGCTACCTACAAGGAAAATGAAGCCAACATTATTTTCAAGTATCCCCATACTCATGAGGTCAACCCTAACCTAACACAGTATGAGACAGTCTATAGGCCGGAATACCCCATGCATAATTTTCTAGAGCAAACAACCCCAAAACATTTCGATTTGTCTGAGTCTACATTCTGTCAATCAACTATTCCTAAGCGTGCTATTCACCATGCAAAAATTACACAAAACTAATCGAACCTCGGTCATGCAAACTTAAACAAACCTCAGGATCAGAGCTGGTATCCTCTAACGTTGAGGCTGTAGTTTCATACCCCAAATACAACTCCCTAGATCTAATTGTAGAATTCCGGTATTTGTTCATTCTTCGTTGTATTCGTTTTGCTTATCTTTGTCCGTTTACTAATCTCACTGCAGCACGATCTATTTTACAATCACCTCGCGCTTTTAGCGCCGGCAATCAACCGGCGGCAATTGATGAGGTAGCTCCTACGTTTGAGTCACGTGCCCCCACGATGGCTGCAAAGACGCTGCGCTTCAAAACGCGAGATGCCAGTGCAAATACACGAGGCGTCACAGAGCGGGCGGACAGAAATATGCGGCGTCACGCGTCAAACGAAAGCGCCCCGTGTAGACGCACCGTAAGATGCATCATCATTTTTATTCTTAGCCTAAACGAGCACCTCACCTGCACCTGGCTTAAAGGGCGGTTGTCACCAAATTAGTATTGCAGTATCTAGGCCTATCGAGTTCTCTCTCGCAGAAAGCAAAGGAATGCACATAGCAAAACTTAAATGCAACAAATAAGCCACGTGACTCCTTAATTACTAAGTAAAAATGTGGTACACCCTCGTGCACTGGAAACAAGCTGTAAAGATTAACGATATTAGTGTCATTAGATGGCCCCAGGGGATCTTCTTTATATTTTTTCGTGGTGTCATCTAGTGACATCAGTATCGTTAATCTTTTTAGCTTGTTTCCAGGTGCAGGAGGGTGTACCATATTTTTAATGAATAATTAAGGTGTCACGTGGCTTGTTTGTAATGTTGAAAAGTTTTGCTTTGTGCATTCCTTTGCTTCCTGCGAGAGAGAACTCGATAGGCCTAGATGCTGCAATGCTAATTTGGTAGTAACCGGCCTTTAAGCATGAAATGCAACATCGTCAAAAGCGGAACCCTTATCGTTAGCACGGATGCGTCGCGTTGTCGTGTTCCCTTGTGGGAAAGGGGTGCTGGTTAAGGTTGTTGGGATGTCTTGTGGGAGTTGAGGATAGGGTGGCCCAAGTTCGTAAGGAGCATGAACAAGAATTAATGATACACCGGTTTTGGGAACATCTCATTAGTCGTAAAAACCAACTTGAGTATGAAAAACGTTAACAACATTTATTAATAAATACTGGACATCACAAAACTGTGTATAAAGGTAACACAACATATATTAAAAGGTAAGCTATTAGGTAAAAGCATGCGTCTAGCTGTCGAACAAGCGAAAATTCCAGATGACAAGACGAATTCCACCCTACGCTGGGTTAAATGGTTTGAGTTGAATGGTTACGATGCAGTTACAGGTAATTCTTCGTTTCGTAAGAAACTGGTGCACTAAAGAAGAAATATGAAGCACTTATTATTTACTATATATCAGCAACACTCCGCCGCAAATACTCACTCGTTACCGAAAATCAACCTACGAACGCACTGAAACATCGGCGTTTGTAATGTATTTTACAAATCTACGTAATCTGGTTACCTGCGAATCGCCCTTGTAAATCAAGCCATTAAAACTTGTCTGGCATACAAAATTACGCTTAGTCAGTAATAGATGGAAAGAAACAAGAGTTTCTCCTGATTAAGGCTTTCATGAAGAACGGCAGATGAATATAGAAGAATGCAGCCTATTGCAGAACCAAAATGGAGGCTTTCTTGACTGAAGAAGACAAACGTCATTAGCGGTCGGAGAATCCATACGGTGTCCACTGTCCAAGTTGACCAATGAAGCTGGGGCCACACCCACAAATGAGAAGGCGGACGTATGGTGAATGTCTCCCTCGAGATTTGGAACGGGACTTCTCGTTAGTCACTCGATGCCGGGAATATAAATAGGGAAAAGAATATTTGCTTAAATAGTAGATGAAGAAGAATTTAGATTTTATCGAGTAATTAAGAGATAAACTATACAGCTGCTCAAATGAGATGATCAAATGACAGAGTATTTTACAAAAATGGAACCACTAACATGAGTAAATAATAAGTGCACAATATTACATAAATAGCAAACAGGAAAATATAAGTGTAACAACAACACTAAACCGTAGTATGCCAAGGTAGCATCATGAACCGCGGCACTTTACCTACCGACATAAAGACGGGTGCAAATCAGAGGTGGTTGACACGGCGCCGGAAGCAAACATAAAACGTGACATCGTGTATAGTATCTTTAGCATGATGCAACATTTATAGTTGGATGAATGTGTGTCAAGTTTTCGTAGTATTTCCGTACTGAAATATTGTGCTTAAAATGATCTTTTACCTACGAGTTCAATAGCTTACCGCGCAATGGTAACAATGTAAACTTTATTATTTGTTTGGTTTTTTTTTGTTGTTGTTGATTGTTGTATACTTTTCATGTTGACTGAGCATGTAACGACCAGGCTTGTATATAAGCTCAATAAAGATAATGTAATGTAATTTAATGAGTGAGTCGTCGAACATAGTTTGTTATGCGGATGACGTGGCCTTGTGGTTTGCAGGCAGGGATTTGGCTGAGTCCTATGAATGTGCTCAGTGTGCAGTAGCGCGTGTCTCCTCCCTCCTCAAGTGTAGGGGGTTGTTTCTCGCCCCAGCCAAAACAGAACTTGTGGTTTTTTCCAGATCTGCAGTGAGGAGTCTTTCTCCGCTGTCCATTGCCGTTGATGGCGTGACCGTTGTCCAAAAGTCCTCAGTTCGGTACCTTGGAGCGCAGCTCGATGTACGTTTGGAATGAACTCTCCATGTTCGACAACTTCGGAGTAAAAATGAAGCTCGTGCCTCTATTCTGAAGTACCTTGCCAGGATTGAGCGTGTTAAGAGGGGCCTCTTTTGGCCGTTTATTGTTCGTTTGTAAGGGTACTCCTTGACTGTCACTTCCCGTTCCTGAGCCCTCATCGGCGTCACTTACGGTCGATGCAACTGTCTGTGAACCTTTGTCTTTGTGTGGTTTCGGGCTGTCTGGTCGCCACACCGGTCAAGGCCCTGTGGGTCGAGTGCTGTGAGCTGCTGCTCTGGTTTTGCGCTGATGGGCTGCTTGAAGCCTTGTGAATTCGAAATGTTGGTAGGCGCAGGGGTGATCCTGTGGGCCGTGTACTAGTGGACGACCATGACCATGGCCCAGTGGTGGTGCACCTTGGGCCCTCTTGGTCGTGGTGGTGAAGATCTTAAGGCGATGCCGGAGCATTGACTGTTGGACATGTTCTGTGTTGTCCCGTTTTGTCCATGATCTTGGTGCGCTGGGCTAAAGAAGGCCTTTTTTGATGGCCACACTACGGACTGCCACATGTATTGTGACGCATCCTTCTGCCTTGAGACTTGGACGTGAGGACTGGGCGTTGTGATTCCTTCCTTGAAGGTGTTTGTAAAGCACTCCCTTGGTCTGGTGTCCTCCAGCACGATGGGCGAACTGTGTGCCATCTCTGTAGCTCTCGATTCGGCCCTTGATTTGGACCTGCCGTCTTTTACCATTTTCATGGACTTGAAGGCGGCGATCAGTCTCCTCCGCCGCGCTGTGTCAGCAATGGATCTTCGGGACCCCTTTGTGTTTGAGGTTTGTAAAAAATTGTGGGCGGCCCACTCCCGTGTCCATGTCACCCTTCGTTGGGTTAAGGGGCACTCTGGTGTCTGAGGCAACGTCCAGGCTGATGGCCTTGCTCGTGATGGGGTTGACCCAGAGAATGTTGGGGTTGCTGCAGTTGTAGGTTCAGGGCTAAGGGATTGTTTCTTCGCGCGAAGTGTCTTCGTGAGTGGAATGATAGTTGGCGAACTGATGGGTCTGGGCGCTTCCTGTATGCGTTTCAGCCTCAGTGCCTTCTGTCGTCTGACCTGGACCATCTCCTGTTGACGATGGTGCGCAATGTGTCGACCCGTCTTCGGACTAGCCACTCTCTCCTGCGGGCCCATCGGTTCAGACTCGGTGGTCTGTTTCAACACTCTGTGTGTCGTGTGGAGTTGAATTTACGAAAGAGCATTTCCTTTTTTCCTGACAGGCTTTAGAAACATGTAGAGTCACCTTGGCTAACCACCTTCATCGCCACCCATCGTTCTGCAGCCTCCTGTTGCTCCTAGGTGGCCCTACTGCTTTTCGAAGGCTCCGGGCTGTGGCGTGTTTTGTTGTATATAGGCAGGAGTGCGTGTGTAGGCCTGTTTCACCATTCTCCCTCTCGCCAGGTTAGGTGTTTCACATGATGGTTAGGCTGTGCCAGTCGTGTACTGTACTTTGTATTTTGTGTTTTGAGTTTTGTTGAATTTTGTATTTTGTATTCTAGATCTTGTGTGAAGCGTGCGGCTGAGGGCCAAGGCTCCGCGAATAAATTCGATTCAATTCAATTCTTTATTTTCTTTGAAACAATTATTGCTACAAAGCATTCGTGCAAACTCTTCGTGAATTTTGTACGCAGGCTAATGATTTGCAGGCTAAGCACTAGTTTTCCATGCAATGATTGATTTATCTAGACACACACTAGTGTGTCGCGCAAAGTTAAGCAACAAATATCTCATCAATTAAATTGTCGAGGACGGAAACCATTGCTGCGCGACGCGATAGCGTAAGTTTCTGATATCTTGAAGCATAGTTGGGCATATTTCAGGTACTTAAGGGAAATTAATAGTGCGACACAAAAGCTTAAATTGTGATAAAGTAAAGAGCAATGACCCACCTGACATAAATTAACTTGTGTAGGAATGTCAGCTAAGCGACTTTCAATGCAAATCATTGCTCCCTCAATAACGTTGCAAATTTCTAGTTTCTACTTCTATCTTCTTGTCCGCTTATCCCCATGATAATTCTCACAGGCTGATATTCACCGATAGCAGGAAGGCTTTCAGCTATGAAATTTAACGAATGGCTGCAGTACGACGAACTACATACGTTTTCGGATTTACCGCCTTGGGCTGTAACGGGAATGGCCATGGGAGGGCGCGTAAGTACGAAAGTATTGTCGGCATCGTCTCTGATTGAAAGTTAAAGTTCGGACAATGATAACATGTATGCTGACGTACGTATCTAGATACAAACGTAGCCGAAGAAATTGTATCTACGTCCAATTTACGAAAAACAAACAAAATGTCAAAATAAAGCCAAAACTCGTAAAGACGCCACCAACCCACCAACCTGAGAATGGCTCGGCCTCACAAAGGAGTGATATGAACTAAATAAAAAATAAATATAAATAAATAAAACAAAACCAAAAATTGATAAAGAGGCGACTAAGTTGATAATGGTTTGGCCTCTCAAAGGAGTGATATGAAATTAAAATATTAGAAAAATTACCACTCAGGCTATTATTGATTTGACACTTTATTACACATCAGCAGGCTAGTTGAGTTCAGTTTAATACAAAATTAAAAAAAAAAAAGTGATATCATATCAAAAATCAAAACTGGTAAAAGGGACCGCCAAGTTCCGAATGGTTCGGCCCGTCAAATGAGTGATATCAACACACCAAAACCTTCGCCAAGTTAATCGCACCGAATAATATTTTGGGCCTTAAATGAAAACTTGAACAATGCTACAGAAAGTAGCACTGTTCTAGTTTTCATTTAACCATAGAACTAGTATTCGGTGCAATTAATTTAGCGAATGTTTTGGTGTGTTGATATTACTTCTTTGAAGGGCGAATCATTCGGAAATTGGCTGTCCCCTTTTACCTTTTCTGTTTTTGATATGATACTTGATTACTTAGAAAATGGGATACGTTTCAACGCCTGGCTTACTGATTTTTCTGTACGGTTTTATTAATGTGCGGTTTCAGTATGCTCAATAACGCAACACATGACACAAATTCACAACGACAAAATAGTACACAAAATATCGAGACACACGCTAGCGTGTCACGTCAAGTTAGGCAACAAACGTCACATCAATACAAATGTCGAGGACGTAAACCATTGTAACGCGACGCCATAACCGTAAGTGTCTTAAGGGCGCGTTTCCGCAAGACTCGCCTTTGCATTCTCGCAGCTGAAATTTAATCGCGATGGCAAAGGTGTTGTTGCCATGGTAACGACGCATCCTGGATTAGCTAAATCCGACATCGTTTGAGCAAATCCTTGTAGTCTTATAATTCGTGACAGTAAGATAAATAATTCCTCCTGACGAAACAATTTTTACAATCGCTTCTAAACTTAAGGGCGCGTTTAGGCAAGGACAATTTTCTCGCTTACTAGCTTTTACTTTGTCAATACTAAATCGGCTGGCTGCTTCTCGCCTTTGCCGGAGAATGCGGCTTTAGAGTTGTCTATACGTAGTAACCATGGCAACAACGCGGACGCAAATTTTCTCCTCGTGCTTCGCGACACGACGTACGATGCTTGCAACATGACAGCGTCGATTTATGACAACAAGAAAACAATTTTTACTGCAGTACACGACGACGAACAGATTCCTGAATACCGGCATTCGAAGGTTTGTCTTCGATTCGATAACTACGAAATGGACGCCATGTTGGATTTTGAATTCTCGCTGCGAGTAGCTATTTATTCTGCCGTCATTTGATCACTGCTAGGAGCTGTTTTTTTTCAGCGAGAATAGCAAATTTTGGAAAAAGCGTGAAATGGCAACAATGTTGTAGCAATGTTTAAAATGACTGTTGCACTTTGTTCTTTATCCGTGTTGTTATTTATAAAGAATTTAATTTGTTGTCTATTACCGCATTCATTTAATAAAAACAGGAAATTAATCGTAAATAAATAACGATTGCCTAGCAAATAGCTTTCGGCGAGCGAGAAGGTCTCGTTGCGTAAACGAGCCCTAATTGTTGACTCGTTCGTTGCGAGCTAGAAGAGCTAAAACCGCCGCCATGATGGAATTTCAGATTATTTTCAGCTTCTGGCTGCGAGAATGCAAATGCGAGTCATTGCGTAAACGCGCCCTTACATCCTGAAGCATAGTTGGGTACATTTCAGGTGCTTGGGGAAAAATAATTGCGGTACAAAAGCTTAAATCGTGGTAAAATGGAAAGCATTGACCCACTTGACAAAATTTAACTCATGTCGGAATGTCAGCTAAGTGGCTTTCAACGCAAAGTCTGACCCTCAATAACGTTTCAAATGTGTTACTAGCTCATCCACACGTTAATTCTCATATGTGGGATCATTCACCGACACCGAGATAGAGGGAAGGCTTCCGGATGTGATATTGGACGAATGGCTGCAGTATGAACTGCATACCTTTTCTGGTTTACAGCCTGGGAGTGTAACGGGAATGGCGTAGGCGGGCGCGTAAGTACGAAAGTATTGTTTTAACTATTGTTATAGTTTATTCCACTTTTGTCTGGAAAAAAAAACTCCTCGTTTGGTATTGGTCCCGAGGGCGACGCAGCGATTTACCTAGGTCCTAGGGTCTCTCGTGCTCTCTTGTTCCCCGGCTGGCCGGCTGCTGTATGTAATGTATAGACGGATTGGAACTTAGGTAGTTTTAACTAGTTTTAAGTAGTTTTTAGAGAGAGCTCATGGTGTATTAGGCCGTTACGCTCTGTAAATAAAATAAGAAATAAGACTCTTTGTCAGCAAGAAACGGACAATAGGATGACACGTTTCCTTCCACTACGAGTGCAAAACCACGTAAATATCCAGTCGGTAGACTCTTAATAGTAACTGTGTGTAGAGTCCACAAGTATGATACGCCATGTTTTTGCACTTGTAGTGCAAGGAAACGTAGCGTCATCAGTCATTTTCCTGCAAACAAAATATGGACTAGTATTGTCGGCGCTGATTGGGCGGCCAAAGTTCGGTCAATGACAACGTGCATACTGACGTGTGTATCTAGACACACTACCGTCTCAAATCTAAACAACGTTTCAAACATTCGGACTTCAAAGTAGGGATACCAACACACCAAAACATCCGCCAAGTTAATCGCACCTAATAATACTCTGGACGTTAAATGAACACTTGAACATTGCTACCGAAAGAAGCAGTGGTCTAGTTTAAATTTAACCTTCGAACTATTAGTCAGCACAATTAACTTGGCGAATGGTTTGAAGTGTTGATGTCACACCTTTGAAGGGCCGCGCCATTCGGAACTTGGCGGTCCCTTTTACCAGTTTTGGTTTTTGAAATGATATACCCAACAGCCGATGGAAAGTTGCGGTCGGCGGTGCATTGTTGCTCGATTCCGTAATTTCGAATGGTATCCTAACCCAACTGTGATCATTTCTGCTAAAACCATGCTGAAAAATTGTCACTTGCAATGAGACAATGATTTGTAGGTTAGAACAAGCAGGGCAGTAAAGAGGGTTCTCGATTGGGGGAGCGAAATTCATCTTCAGATCTATATAATAACCTATGTGTATTATAATGAGATCGTTAGAATCAAGCTACTGTGAAAACCTTTTAAGTAAGCAACGGCAAATCGCGTCTGGTAGGAGGGAAAAAGCTTTGGACGGAAGCTTTTCAAGACAGCATGCTTCTCGAAGGGACGGCTTCAAGACCGTCCTAAGCCTTATTTATTTTTGCCAGCAGCAACAGGAACGCGGAAGAATGTAATAGAAGTGATCATTAGAAAAGGACGGGGTGGGGGGGGGGATCATTAGCTGGGGAGCGGGGTAGAGATTTGGAACACATGATGGCTGAAATTTCGGCTAACATGAACATGGAAGAATATAATATAAATTCCTCAAATTTTAGAAACTTACTTCGGTCAAACATGGACATACACATGAGCGACCAGTTTTGCTACCGTGCATCCAACACCACCCGTGCATAGCATGGAATTTAGCAAGTATTACATAAGTGGGAGCCAGGCAGTCATTTTGGTAAGGGCCAGTTACAATCAGACTCGGGGGTCTGAAAGAAAATGCTGTTAGCTATACCCCCAACGAGTTGCGGAGCTAAGAATTTTACGCTATGTTAGAGGCACGTTTGCAACACATTGTTAGGCACATTTTGTACCGTTTTCTTGGTCATATTTCAGCGTAACAGGTTTTGTAAAGCCTTAATTGTGACTGAAATAACTTTTTAAAATGCAATTCCTTTGCGAATTAATCATTTGCTGTATTTAAAAATTAAAATCTGTTAACTAGATTTATTTAAAGTGTACAAAGTGTTGTTGATTTTTTTCAGACGGGGAACACTTCACGCAATTCACGACATGTTTTATTTTGGAAAAATCTAAATCGTACGTGCAAAAGTTGAGATTTCAAATTATATCCGTAGCGTGATCTTGCAGGCCTATCGCTTCTAGAGTTTGCTGCTGAATTTACGTAATCGACAGCGTCTGCCGATGAACGAATGCAAAAAGCTGACGCACCTGTTGAGGATGTGAAACTAGCGTTTTATTGCAAAAAAAAATGAGTTTTACTCGCAAACTTGTCGACGCTGTCACGCAAGCCAATTATTTTACACCCACGATCAGTGGCGACGCAGATGGAACATTCAGAGTGGGTGGAAGTCTTTCATCAACGAAAAGAGAAAAGTTGTCAAAAGTTGAGATGTAAGGTGGCACTTATAAATCACTTAGTAGGTGACAAATTATTCTCTGTTCGCTTTAGGCGGATTTTAGGCTGAATTTACAAACACCTATCTTGCAACGAACTCTCGAAGCTTCTTAGTGTAAACTAAAATGAATCTCCAATTTGTGTCTACCGATGAGTGAGGGAGCGTTCACAAATTCCGTAACACTTTTACTCTCAATTTAGACCACTCCGCCCACCCCCTTTATAAGACCAATGTAACACTTAGCATGATCCCCCACACCCACACCTGAAAATACGTAAGTCTCTTACCATCCTTCCCCCCCCCCCCCGACCAATTCTATAATTTTTTTTGTATGAATTCGTGTTTTGAAGAATTTTTTTTTTTAAATTAGTGCCTAGGGTCGTAATGACCAGTGATTTTGAAAAAAAATTAAGTTGTAAACAGAACTAAAATAGTTTAGCTAAAAGAATTGTTTTAAAAAGTAAAGACGGCTTAAATGAAAACTAATTTGACGAAATTAGTGTGTTACGTAACACTTCGTCATACTCCTCCCCTCCCCCATCATAACAAAATGATGGTAACACATTTACTCAACTCCCCCCCCCATCCCTCCTCTAGGTGTTACGTAATTTGTGAACGCTCCCTGCTGAAGAACTCATTTGATGTTCAGAAGCGACCGTAGAAAAAACCGGTTTCTGAAAAGGCTGATTCTGAATAGGCGGTTTCTAAGTAATTCTTTAGGTTATTGTAACAGGTGCGATACGACTGTACTCAAATAACGGAATGATGTTTCAGATAGCCAGCTAAGGTAGTGTCGTTACTACGTCACTTCCATCGCACTGTACTTTTCATCGCACCGTGCCTTCCAATATCGAGATTGCTCCGCGCTTTTTTTTTTAATGCAGTTTCACTGACTAATTCTCCCCAAAACAGTGCTATTTCTGTACTACTGAATTATTTTATTGTTTTTTTTTTTTTTATTTATTTGCCCCTTCATCTCTAGATCATATGAGGATTGCACAACGTTAAGCTTGGATGTAAATCGAGGTGTTTCCTTTTGTAACTCTCCGGACTTCTCCTAATTTTGTTGACTTCTCGTCTCGTCTCGTTTTGACTCATTGTTGCTTGACTATTTTGACTCTCCTCGATGTTTTTTAACTGCTTATGCATGTACATAAAGCAGTTATTGAAATACAGTTGAGGAAAAAAAGGGGCTTGCGTCGTGATCGATTGTTAAATGACGTTACGTCTCACTCCAGTCGTTTATTTGAACGGATCATGCCTTTAGCGTATGGCCGGAAGTGACTGAAATATTAGTCGATTTTTCATGACTAGGTATATAATTGAGTTCTGACTGAAGATGACAACTACTCGACCGAACGGGATATGCTACAATACTTGCATTTTCCATTCCGTTGTGGTGTAAAACTTAATTAAATCTAATTTAACTAGCTGAATGGGAATCCCAATACTTCCGAAAGGGAGGGAGTTCCCTTTGCTTCAGTTTTTAGCACTCTGGGTCAGACTGGGTAACGCTGGGTCACTGTGTTGATTTATGTAATGACCGAGTGACCCAAGCTCAAGAATGTGACCCAGTTGTCCTGCTCAAAAATATGGCCCAGTTCCAACACTGATTGCGATTCAACTCCAGTAGCTTGTATCACAGCCGGCTTTGCAGTAGGTGCTGGTATTGTTTGCGTTCGGACAGTTATGCAATTTCTTTTTAGAAAGCGACAGTGCTATTTTAAAATCCTTTCTAAAGAAGAAAACAATCTGTATTAAAGACTGGCCTTGTGAGGAAACAAGATACACTAACCTGAGAAAGAAAGAAAAGACAACTGCCTCGACTGGGACTCGAACCCAGGACTTCCCAGTGTATCTTGTATTCTGACAAGGCCAGTCTTTAATGGAGACTGTTTACTTCGTTGTATACCTTGTAATTTATTCTTTATTTAAGAAAGCAATATTTGATGAACTTTTTCTGATCTACCCAACTTCTCTTGCGCAGTTCGGCGCACCAGAGACCCAGATTAGTTTTGCCATAGACATAGACGATCGTAGGTTTGCTACCGTGCTTAGCCTAGCGAACTGAGTACCCTGGACCAGGTAACCAGCCCAGGAATTTGTTGCAAGTTTACTTTTACTGGCAGAATGGCACGTAATAATGAAAAACCGATGAAGATCCATTGCCGGTGAACTTAAGACCACAGTAAAATGGAAAGTTTCTACAATTTTACGCGAGCGCTAATTTTCTTTTAATTACTTGAACAATAAAAAGGAGTGTTTCGGCCCGAGATTATTGCGCGGGCGCTTATGAGAACCAATGTATTTATTTTTGTGGCCTTATAGATTAAAACAACGTCTATGCTTCGTTCTCGTAGCAACACTAACTGCCATTTACGAGACAATTTAAACAGACTTTCTTTGGATGCTAAAATTCTGCGCCGACTACAAATGAAGTAGAGAGCCATTTATTAGCTGAAGAGCTAAGGGCTATCGAAAAGATTGGAAAAAAAAAAGGAAACGTTGTTAATGCGTGTGTAAGCAAAGCCCGTTCGGCTCCTTAATACAAATAATATTATTAGTGTGGATTTATCTGTACAACAGACGAGTGAAATATGACGACACGTCATGACAGCACTTTTTCCTCTTCGTAAACTAACTCATGTTCAGAAGGACGAATACTCGCAAAAGGTTTGCGAGTTCGACCGTTATTTTTAAATCTCTTTGTGTGGCAGTTTATTACGCCGCCCATGTACACGAACTTGAATGGCCTTCGCTAATAGCTTGCCATCTGGCTTCAAGTTAGTGGGTGTTTTCAAGCTGGCTTTTAGGACTTTTTTGTGAAATTTTTTCCTGTTTTCGCGCAAATATATATTATTTTGAAGCCTTCCTTAAAATCCTATAAATCTAAAAAATTGACAGTATGGTACAAACTGTTATCAAATAACGATATCTACGATATGACAGTTTGTCCAATTATTTCGTAAGGAAATAAAATTGAGTTTTAAAAATTGTGTTTTGCTATATATTTTAACGATTACAGACACTACGTCGCCGATTCACTCACGCTCGTACTAACTGCTGATGAACTAGACATTCTCAACTTCTTCATTGGCTCATCACCCTTCTCCGTCCTACACTAAAGTAATGCAATAGCTTCCCAGGACACAACTGTGTTGATAAATTCCGCAATTATTGTCGAATTCACAAATTATCTTAAACGTATCCATACAACTTGGTTAGTGCGGTACTCCTCTTGTGTATACAGGAGAAACATTGTTGTTTGCGTAATGACGCTAGAAAAATTTGCAGAACAATACAGCTAAAAAAAAGGAAACTTTTAATGCTGACAACTGTTGTTATACAATTTCAGTGGTGATAGTAGAAAAACCTAAGGCACAAGTTTATTAAAAAGTTTTCAGAAATTGTAAAAGAGCGGTGACATTTGCCGCCATATTGGCACCAGTATGGGTTTAGGAGGGCATATCTACAAGGTGCACTACATAAAAATGGAGGAAAAACAACGGAAGAGCGGATTTCTAAGGCATAAATTGACGTTGTTTTCTCCAACAACAAAAATCGCGCGTTTTAGGTCTAAGAATCACTCTTCACAGCATCGGCTTCAGTATGACGCCCTTCTGTTTCTCTCTGCAGTGCCCCTTGCAGCTAACCCATTAAGGCTCCAGCATAGAGTTATATACAATTATACTACGTCGTGTCACTGCTCTATAGGATAAAACAAAAACAGTAAAGAAGGTTTTCATAAGGATACGCAAATGAAAGCAGAAAAAACACGTAAGGTTTGAACGTTCCAAATTCTGTGGGTGTCAGTCCTAGTCCTATATGAAAATCTGTGAAACCATTGAGGAGATGAAAGTTAGTCAGGAGACAGATGTTGACGGACTTCATTAATTCGAAACATTTTAAAACTGAAAAAATGTAATATTGCAGGTATGATCTCGAAACTTATCTGAAAAATTATTGCTCATGGGGTTTCCCCAAATGTGTTTAAAATTCAGATACTTAGGCCAATTTTAAGAAAGGGGAAAAGCAGAAATTAAATATCTACAGGCCAATTTTTTATCGCCATTATTTAATAAGACTATCGAAAAAATTATTTGCTAATCACATCATACATTTTCTAAACAGTAATACGCAAACTTTTAAAATTTAAAATTTAAATAAAATAAAATAAAATTAAATTAAATTAAACTAAATTAAAATTAATTTTTCTAAACAGTAATACGCACATAAATAAAATTAGTAAGGATTTAGATTATCGTATGGTACTAGTAAGCTTTAAAGGGCAATTACATCCATTTTGACATGCATGTTTGACTTTTGGATCACTTACACAATAACTAAACACAAGAATTGCGGTAAGAATACGTTACGTACGTTCGATATAACAATTTAATTACTGCATCACCAAAACACGACACGGAGGTCGCCATTGTTTTGCTGGAACGCGCAGAAATTAATGCCGACAGACGGATCTCTTCGATTTCGACTCGCAGCCGATTGAGATAGCTGTATTGACTGTGAGGAGCTCAAGCGTCTGACGGCCTTAGCTGGCCACTACACTATCTCAATTGGCTGCGAGTCGAAATCGAAAAGTGACATCTGTCGGCAATAATTTCTGAGCGTTCCAGCAAAACAATGGCGAACTCCGTGTCGTCTTTTGGTGATGCAGTAATTAAATTGTTATATCGGACGTACGCAACATATTCTTACCGCAATTCTTGTGTTTAGTTATTGTATAAGTGATCCAAAGGTCAAACATGCATGTCAAAATGGATGTAATTGCCCTTTAAAGAAAATCAATGATACAATCTCAAGTGCACGTAATGATGGTAAATTTGCTGGGTCCGCTCTCATTGACTTGCAGAAGGCATTTGACATTATCAATCACGAAATTGTATTAAATTAGTATTAAGAGCGTGGAAAATAACATTTTGAAAAATTATTTAGGTGGGAGACCTACGGCTATTAAAATTAAGGAGACTGTTAGTGATTTTGAAAGGAATGAATGTGGAATACCGCAGGGATCTGTGCTAAAGGGCGATGCCTTTTATTATTTATATCAATGATATTAATGATGGCTATGACATCACACAAGTTTTTCTTTTTGCGGATAAAATCATTTTTATTTCAGTTGGAATAGTATATAAAGTTGTGATGAAAGAATTGCAGAATAAATTTAATTATGTTGTTGATGGCGTAATTATAATAAGTTTTAATTAATGCTAGCAACACAAATTTTATTAGAATCCACTCCTCACACAGGAAAATTCACCTGGAATTAAAAAGTTTTGCTATCACGAAAATGCCTGTGATAAACAAAAAAATTGCAAATCTAGATGTAAAAATCTGAGTGAAGTTGGAAAGGCAAAATACCTCGGAATGATTATTGATACTAAACCATGCGCAATGGCTGTTTGCCGTGACGTCACCATGAGTTAGCCAATGACGAACGAGAACAACGGCTGTTTGGCCGTCTGATTGGACTAGCCCAGTCACGTGATATGCACGTCACAGCAAACAGCCATGGCGCGTGGTATAAATGGAAGTTGAAAAAGCATATACGGAACTTAACTGCTGTAAATTGAGGTAAATGGCGCCTAGTTTGTAAAGGATTAAAAATATTCTTAATGATAAAATTAAAACGAGTCTGTGCTACGCTTGGATTGAGAGCATATTACGATACTGTATCGACGTTTATAGTCAAGCTAAACACACTCTAGCGAGTAGGCTATAAAATAAATAATTAATATTTTGAATATTAAACAGCTGCACGACTATTTCACCATATGTGAAAATTAATTTAATGGTAAATTGAAACAAGTAAATGTGGGAACACCAAAATTATTACCGAAAACTACACAGAGAGATACAATTTACCTCAAGTTTCGAATGATTGCCGGAAAAAAAAAACGCATAGCTTACACAATTCCTAAATTATTTAATAATATTCTTGACGCTTTAATGAATCGGTTTAGCTTTTGGAAAGTAAATAAATTGATTAAAACATGGTTATTACATGTGTAAACTCATAGATTTGTTGATGCATTTGTTTATTTTTTATGTTAATTTTGCAGGCATTAGTGTTTTGTCTGGTTGTATTGTTTTTTTTTTTACCTTTTTTTTTGCACTGTATGTTTGCTTGATTTCTTGTTATTTGACATGCTTGTTGAGTTACATTGTGTAGGTTAATAAATGTACCAAATTTCTTTGTATTCTACTCGGCCAGACCAGCCTTGTCGAACTTACGCCATTTTCAGGAATAAACATATTTTATTAATATAAAAAAAATAATAATTAAAATAGAACTAGTTGGGATAGTAACATACACTGGTCTATAGTAGGAATCTATGTGGTCACACTAGCCCCGTTTTTTGTTGTTTCAAGGAAGTTTTTCTTTCTCTTCTTTGCGCAAAATGAGAATTACTTACACATACGAAGGACATGTGTATCATCAACGCTTTAGCTATACTTGCGTTTTATTAACTAGGCTATACCTCCTAGCTGTCTTAAACTAATAACCCATTTTCTCAGTTTTTACGAGATTCGAACACTCAGCCTTTTCATTGCAGGCTGACGCTCTACACCGAGCTAAACTTACTTGTAAAATGCAAGTCTATAAAACGTATAACGAAACAATACGACGTAATATTTCGTTTGTAATTGACTGTTATTGCGTTGTGTTGAACAGAAATAATTTATTCATTTAAAACACTACAACTTATTTATTTTCCAACTCAGTAAACTGCCCCCTTAAAATGTTGGCAACTTCACTTCATTTCCGATTTAATACATTGTACCGTCTTAAAATATCTATGGGATCTTTGCTTGTTTCACAACTTTAAAAAATTACCATCTTAAAATGTTAGCAAATTTCCCGTTTTGTAGCTTAAAATAGGTTGACGTCTTAAAATGTTACCATCTTTGCCAGTTATACACCACTTAAAATAAATTGCCATCTTACAATTTTCCAACTTACAGCTTTTCCAACTAAAAAATAAACCATCTTACTGCGGGGACATCTGAAATTAGCGCCATCTCATAAACTGCAAGAATTTGGCAACTGAAAAGTATAGCGTCTTAAGCAGCTAAACATCTTAAAATATTTATTTCACGTGTTTTCCATCCTATAATGAGATGCATCTTATGTTTAATGACATCTTAAATGAAAAAGTCTGAAATTAGGACGCATCTTAAACTCGTAGTGTCTTAAATCTTGCATATTAAATTAGAGTTTACGATTTTCAGGAGGCTCATCAACCATACAACTAAATTTCAGATGCATCTTACGAATTTTATAGTGTTCTCGGCCCATCATGAGTTCACCCCGAATGACCACAAATAATCGATTGTACGTGTTTGGTCGCAGAGTGCCTTGTTGGTATCCAAAGTAGTTACAATAACAATGGCGGCCGTCGGTTAAAGCTGCCCCCTCCAGGAAGACGTAGCCGATCACAAAATAAATGCAGGATTCAAGATACGCCGCGCGCACTATAAGATGCTTAGTTGCGTGGTCTCGGTTCGGTGTAGCATTACCGCAATGCATTTATTATCATTTGTACAGGTTATTTAGTTTGCTTTCAGTATGAGGCTTTTAGGTAGAGGTACATTCGTCCCAGTCGGCTTTCGTGAATGGCTCAGTTTTGCAACATTATACTTCAGACGCATGTAATTGTTGCAAAGGCATTCATTTCCTACCTTTTCCCTTGTGAGAAGCGATTTTGCTATATTCACTCTAACCTATGTAAATACTGCAAAGGCTATTTCGCGAAGGATGATTGAGTATAGTAAGAAGGTATGTCCTTTTAATTTTGGTGCAAAAAAAAGCCACGCTTAAATGCCACGATAAAAAAGCCACGATAAAACATTGATTCCTTGATTGTATGATGCTTTTAGTCGATTTCTAGCAGAAAAATTACGGTCGAAAATGCTTTAAGAACAGCGATCGTGAAATAGTTACTTCACGATCTAGGTAATTTCACGATTTCTGACCATAAGGGTTGTTGCAGACGGTGGCAGGTATGTGAAAACCATAGGAATGTACTGGGGCTTTCCGTTGGTAGAACAGGCGTCCAGATCGCCTGAATGTGCCCCATACTCTGCATTTTCGGCGTCACGTTGCGATTTCAACGCCACACAACCTGTTGAGTGATCGGTTGGCTCGCTATGCTAAGCGCCAAGTCCCGTTTCGCAAAATCCCGTTACACGAAAAATAAAGCAGATTAAAAGCTCTTGTCTCAAGGGCCAATCCCGTTTCGCCAAAACTAATTTGTCAAAATTTTACGTACACGAAATTGAATACCTTATATGTATGTAATTGTATGTACCATATTTGTATGTAGTTCTTCAAAAGGCAAACATTTAATCTAGACACACGCTAGTGTGTCGCGCCAAGTTAGGCAACAATCATCACAACAAACATCACATCAATTCAATTGTCGAGGTTGTAAACCATTGTAGCGCGGCGTCATAGCGTCAGTGTCTTATATCTTGAAGCATAGTTGGGCACTATTCAGGTACTTAGGGAAAAATAATAATGCAGTACAAAAGCTTAAATTGTGTTGAAATCAAGAGCACTGACCCACCTGACAAAAATTAACTCGTGTAGGAATGCCAGCTAAGACACTTAAAATGCAAAATCTGACCCTCAATAACGTTGAAAATGTGTAACTAGCTAATTCTAGTCCGCTCATCCTCATGTTCATTTCCATAGGGTGATTATTCATCGATACCAGGAGCGCATTATATACACGTCCTTTATGCTACCCCTGTCGATACCGAGCTAATGGGAAGGCTTCCAGCTGTGAAATTGAACGAATGGTTGCACTACTATACGAACTGCGTACCGTTTATGGTTTGGAGCCTAGGGGTGTAACGAGGATGGCGTGGAATGGCGCGTAAGTAGGAAAATATTGTTATAACCATTGTTAGTATTGTCGGCATCGACTCTCATTGGACAGCCAGAGTTCGGACAATGACAACGTGTATACTGACGTGCGTGCCTAAACACACTAGTGTAGCACGATGAAGCTAAACAACGTTGCCAAAGAGATTGTATTCACTTCCAATTCACGAAAAATTAACCAACTCTAAAAACAAAGCAAAATAAACAAAGCCCAAAACTGGTGAAGAGGCCAACAAGTTGAGAGCGGTTCGGCCCTTCAAAGGAGTGATATCAACACACCAAAACTAACGAAATAAAACAAATTACAACAAAATTAAAACCAAACTAAAAACCTATAAACAGGTGACAAGTAGAGAATGGTTCGGCCATATATAGGCAAAAGGCACTAGCAAATTGTTGAAAACCAATTTCTTGTGGACGTGCCACTTTATTACATTTCTGCACGGTAGCGGAGTTGAGTCTAATACACAATTAAAAAAAAAAGGAGTGATATCATATCAAAAACCAAAACTGGTAAAAGGGGCCGCCAAGTTCCGAATGGTTCGGTCCTTCAAAGGAGTGATATCAACACACCAAAACATTCCACAACTTAATCGCATCGAATAATAATTTGGATTTTAAATGAAAACTTGAACATAGCTACCGCAAGTATCAATGTTCTAGTTTTCATTTAACCTTCGAACTATTAAGCTGTGCGATTAACTAGGCGAATGTTTTGGTGTGTTGATATCACTCCTTTGAAGGGCTGAACCATTCGGAACTTGGCGGCCCCTTTTACCAGTTTTGGTTTTTGATAAGATAGCAACAAGCAGTGGTAGAATAATACAAATTGATTTATTTGAGTTTTGAAAACTGGCAATACAGACGGAAAAACGTTTACTTTAAGGCCGCCCGCGCACTGAGCGACTTGGCCGCGCGGCCAGGTTGCTGCAGCCAATGAAAATAATTTTTAGATAAATGTTGTTTAGAATGTTTGGTCGTCACTACGTCAATGCCTGGGTTCTCTTTTTAAGAATAGTTATTTATACACATGATGGTTACCCTATCCCAAATGGGAATTCCCGTTTTGCAGAACCCCGTTTCGCAGAATCAAAATATTCTGAAAAAATTTAACATTGCATAAGTTAAAGAGGCATGCCCGTTGTAAGTAATTTGTGATTAGTTGCGTTTCTGATGTTATGTGTTCAGCCGCAGCGAGGCACGTAATTTGAAAAAAAAATATTCTGAAAAACGGGATTTTGCAAAACGGGTGTTTGTCTATAAATGTTTGACCATTATCAAGCTGTAAATGTCCATGTTTAAATGTTTTACAAGTTTCGTGTGCCTACAATTTCGTGAACGGGATTTGGCGAAACGGGATTGGCCCCTGAGGCAAAGGCTTTAAATTTCCTTTTTTTTTGGGGGGGGGGGGGG
>JAHWFP010197115.1:29095-50039 GCA_023313725.1 Lithobius niger
TTTATAGGACGATTTCAGACAGCTGTTCGTCAAAAACCGGGTAGTAAGGGTCTAATGCTTAGCAGCGTCTTACTGGCCAAATTTGACACCTAGACCTTTACAGTCAAAACGTGTCCGTGTTCCTTACAGGTTTTGACTTTTAGACCCTTACTGTTAACTTTTAACGATACGTTTTTGTTTATTAATAAGGTATTAAATTTTGTGTACGTAAAATTTTGTATAATTCGTTTTGGCGAAATGGGATTTGGCGCTTAGCTTAGCGAGCCTACCGATTACTCAACAGGTTGGGTGGCACTGAAATCGCAACGTGACGCCGAAAGAGCCGAGTGTGGGGCGCAGTCAGGCGATTTGGGGGCGTTCTACCAACGGACGCAGAAATGCGCCACTGCGTTTGAAAGCCCCAGTACATTCCCATTACATTCCCAGTACATTCCTATTACATTCTCAGTATACATTCCCAGTACATTCCCATTACATTCCAAGTACATTCTCATTACATGACTTGCCACCGATTGCGACCGATTTTGCCACAAACTCGCCACAAACGCCAAAAATTGAATCTGCGATTGTGGCGTGTTTTGTGGTCCGTCTGCAACCTAAAGCATTTTAAACGTTTGGGCGGTAGCTTAGCCAAGGCTGTTAATACGCTATTTACGGTATTTGATCTGTACTCACGGCCACATCAGGTTACGAATGCGTGCCTATGTCAACTTCTTTCCGCAAGGGTGTGATTCCAGCAAGGTGTAATGCTCGCAAGGCGTGATTCATCAGCGTGTTCACTGGGTTTCCTTGTATTTATTAACACGATTGATGGCTAATGATTAGCTGTCACATAAATTGTGTGACTTGATGCTGCGTCATTCGTCAAAGAGGGTGGTGTAATTGATAGCAACTACCTATATATACAGCTGTATCCGAGGTGTCAAGCATCTCACACCTCAAGCAAACTTGCCACTTGTTCACGCCCTTGAACCATTTGTCGACGCCATGAATACAATAATTGCTTGTTTTGTTGCTTTTGCCTTCATCGCTGTTGCTTCTGGCGGCAAAGGCAAACACCCTAAAGACATTAAGGGAACTGGACCCCGAGTAAGTATCCGTAGTTCTAAAGTGACTCCACAACTATTTTGTAATAATACATCGAAATGGTACTCCAATATCAGATGTAGCTACGCCAATGACTAAAATTCGTTCAGGAATTTTTAGAATTCATTTTAAGGTGATATGTACATTAGTGTGCTGAAGTTTAGAAAACTGCAGTGAAGTTAGTAGAATAGAAGGTGTCATCCAGTAAAAGCTTAGAGTTTTTTGAAAGCCCAAGCGGCATAGAATAGAATAGAAGGTGTAGGCCAGTAAGCTTAGAGCTTTTTGAAGGCCCAAGTGGCATAGAATAGAATAGAAGGTGTCAGCCAGTAAGCTTAGAGTTTTTTGAAAGCCCAAGTGGCATAGAATAGAATAGAAGGTGTCGGCCAGTAAGCTTAGAGTTTTTTGAAAGCCCAAGCGGAGTAGAATAGAAGGTGTCGGCCAGTAAGCTTAGAGGTTTTTGAAAGCGGCATATAATAGACGGTGTCGGTCAATAAGCTTAGAGCTTTTTGAAGGCCCAAGCAGCAGATGTTACGTGGAAGGTACCACCTTCATGTCAGTTGTTTTTTGCCGCATGACGGAGGAAACTGGAGTACCCGGAGGAAACCCTCGTGTATTGGGCGGAAAACAACCTGAGAAAAACCCGTAGGTATAGGTACTTCCCTTGCCAGGGTCTGTAAGAAGCCAGAGATGCATACAGCCGGGACCAAGACGCCTATCGAATCTGACGCCCCAGTTCTCACTGCTACCCGTGCACCCGGTGTAGTAATGAAGTGTTATACGCTGTTGCGTGTTAATTCCCTCGATTCTCCTTGCATGTGATCCGTATGGCCTTACTTCCAACTATGGAAGTAGTATTTCCTTTCGGTATTTGTAAGGCCGTCAAGACGCTATTTTTTTCGTTAAGCCTCTTATGTGTCGAGCTCGGTATATTTTCAGAATTGGGAATAAACTCGTGATACTGAAAAATGTACGACAGTTAGGGCGCGTTTACGCAGGGACAATTTTCTCGCTTACTAGCCTTTACTTGGCCAATACTAAATCTGCTGGCTGCTTCTCGCCTTGTCGGAGCATGTGGCTTTCAAGTTTGTCTATACGTAGTAACCACGGCAACAACGCGGACGCAAAATTTCTCCACGTGCCTCGCGAGACGACGTACGATGCTTGCAACATGACAGCGTCGATTTATGACAACAAGAAAACAATTTTTACTGCAGTACAAGACGACGGACAGATTCCTGAATACCGGCATTCGAAGGGTTGTCTTCGAATCGGTAACTCCGAAATGGTCGCCATGTTGGATTTTGAATTCTCGCTGCGAGTAGCTATTTATTCTACCGTCGTTTGATTATTGCTAGTAGCTGTTTTTTCAGCGAAAATAGCAAATTTTGGAAATAGCGTGAAATGGCAACAATGTTGTAGCAATGTTTAAAATGACTGTTGCACTTTGTTCTTTATTCGTGTTGTTATTTATAATACATTTAATTTGGTTGTCTATTACCGCAATCATTTTAATAGAAACGGGATATTAATCGTAAATAAATAACGGTTCCCTAGGAAATAGCTTTCGGCGAGCGAGAAGGTATCGGTGCGTAAACGAGCCCTTATTTACGTTCAGTTAGCTTTTTCACGCGAATACCACGTCTCTAAATCCTTACACCTCCTTCTCTACTCTTCAGCATTTTTGTACATTAATTATTTGTACTTCTTTCTTGTATGACATGTTTTTCTTTCTTTTCTTTTGCAAGTGCTTTAACCACAATCTAGACGGACACTTTAAAGCATGCTTGGAAAAACATTATCCCTCTCATGTAAGTACTACAGGACTGCATTCGTTATTCTTATTCGTAATTACCGCGAATGTAAAAGTCAAAATATTGTAAACACAGAAATTGTTCATTTTACCTAGAATTACTATTTTTTCGCCTAAAAAAACAGACTCGTTCCATTGCGCTCTTACACCTGAGGCAGTGACGGCACTAGGGGTGGGACACGGTGGGCCATGACCCCCCCTCCCCTCCCCAAATATTTCACCCACTCCCCTCCCGCCGGCCCTTCTGACCCATCACTCAGATCAAAAACAGAAGAAGAAAAATTACAGGCTAAACTTGACATCAAATGAATAAACTGAGCTTTTATTTATTTATGTTTGTAACAACTTTATAAT
This sequence comes from Lithobius niger, assembly GCA_023313725.1. Classification (NCBI taxonomy): domain Eukaryota; kingdom Metazoa; phylum Arthropoda; class Chilopoda; order Lithobiomorpha; family Lithobiidae; genus Lithobius; species Lithobius niger. The sequence goes on from JAHWFP010197115.1 coordinate 32,346, forward strand.
AATTTATTTTCTGTGTTTATGGGGCGCATTTTACAAAAAAAAATGGACTGCATTGAAGTTTTCTTTACGTTTTAGTTGAATTAATCGGAATACAAGTGCCTAATACGGCTGCCTTGAAAAAGAAAAAGTCCCTGGCCCACTCTGTTTCCAGATGTGCCTCTACGGTCCCCCCCCCCCCCCCACCCCCAAAACAATTCAGTCTTGACGCCTTCACTGAGCTATTATATGACCACTTTTAGTTTTGTTTACCACTTGTATTATGAACTGATGCACTAAGAAAAACGCGCACATTATTTGGATCACTTCTTTGAACATATGTTTCATAATTTTTGCTAGGAGTGTTTGCCAGCACCATACGAGTTTCACAAAGAATTCTCCTCGAGCGCAGCGAGGCGCGGCGGAATGAGCGAGCGAAGCGAGCGACTCCGCTAGTCTTAATCATTAAAAACTCACGGTCGGTATATATATGTACCTCTTCTCCTCTTGAAGTAGGAAAGCTAAAAATATGAGAAAGGTGTCAAAAGACAGGAAATTAATCCGGATTTCGCGTAGGCGTATTTTCGTAGTTCTAGGTAAAATTTTTCCCCTCGAAAAAAGCGAAAAATCCCTTTGGACCATTGTTGAAATGAATTTTTCGAAGTTGATTGTTAGTTTCGGAATCCTGCTGTGCGGATGGTCCACAATTGTTGCGCCGCGTTGGAGGCGCGTGGTCCAGTAGTGCTGTCAGTACGATTACGGCTGGCAATGCTAACAGCCGACATTCAACAATGAGGCACGTGCAGCTTGCTGATGGAACGACTGTTGAAGTTGCATTTTGGATATTTCAAATACAAATTACCTATTTAGCCTTAAATTTAAATGAAAATACGTAAGTCTTCGAAAAGATTAATGCGAAATTAGGCATATTTAAACAAAATATATTGATAACAGAAAAGGGTGTCAGAAATATTTCAACTTTTGCATTTGTAAACCATCGACATTCGATCAATATTGTGCTATTAGCTGGTGCTCTACTCAGCAATAGTCCAGCCTAATTGTGGTAAACACGAATAGTTGCTAGGTACGATTTCGCCTTGCACGAAATCTTTTATATTAGTCAGAAATTATGGGCGACATGTGGTTAACGTTTCAAAGCATCACACGTAGCGGGGAAGGAGATGGCTTTTAAGTAAAAATTCTTAAAATTTGTGAAACAAGAAAACCCATGTAAAGTCTGCAAACTTTATTGGAATAAAAAAACCAAGAGCGGCATAAATGAATATGCGACTTCTTGGCGACTTCTTTCTGCTCCAAGCATGTTTAGTTCAAGCATGCAGCAACTCGCGTGCTACAGCGTTGAAACGGCCTTGCAGCACCGATGGATAAAGCTTCTTCAAGCCAAGGCCGACTGTGAAGAAATCGAGTGTCTCGCCGCCTGGCTCGTTGTCAGTTTAGGTGCATGCCAAAAAGGGGATGGCTTTATCAAGACAAGGCCGACTGGGTCAAAATCGCATGCCTCGCCTCCTGGCTCAATGCTAGCCAGAAAGGGAATGGCTTGCCTCGCCTCCTGGCTCAATGATAGCCAGAAAGGGAATGGCTTCAAGCCAAGGCCGACTGGGGAAGAAACATAAGCCATAAGACATAAGCCAACGAAATTCGGTATTTGGGGTCAACTCATAACTACTTTACTGCATTAAAAATTAGAATGATGACAATCAAACCGTTCGGCCATTTCCTGTAGTTGTTGTTCTTTCAACACTTTGCCCCTATACGGAGATCGAACCAATGAACAGAATTTGAATTTTTGTAGCTTAAAACGTAGGTATGAACCTGGCCCAGGATCTTATAACATTTAATTTAATGTTGTTGTTGTTATTCTTGAAGGGAAATTTGCTCTCACCTAGAGATCGCACCACTGAACCAATTTTCAATTTTTATAACTTAAAATGTAGGCCAAAAACGGGATGGATTTTTCAAGGCCAAGGCCGACTGGGTCCAAATCGCATTTCTCGCCTCCTGGCTCAAGGCCAGTTCATGCATGTGCTAGAAAGACAATGGTTTTATCGAGGCTTTTGTTGTCAGTGGTATTATGGCTTACAATCTGAACAATAGGCGCATGTAGCTATTGGGTGGCCAGACCGTTGGAGTGATGTATGGTTACCATATCGTTTGTTTATGAACAGAAGCGTTAAGAAAAACGCGTCCTACATTCTGATCATTTTCTTGATTGTTTTAGATGTGGAATGTCTGTCAGCAGTTTAAGAGCTGGAGCATGACAGCTCTTCGAGCGTATTCTTTAAGCTAAGGCCGACTAGGGTATAGAAATCGCGTTTCTCGCCTCCTGGCTCCTTGGGAGTTTAGGCGCTCGCAGAAGGGTGATGGTTTTCTAAACGGTTTTTTGTTTAGAAACTGAAGCCTTACGAAAAACGGGCACTGCACTTATTTGTTTGATCGTTTTAGATGTGGACTGTCTGTCAGCAGCATAAGAGTTGCATCATGAAAGCTTATCGAGCGTAGCGAGACGACGCGGAATGAGCGAGCGAAGCGAGCGACTCCGCTAGTACTACGTTAATAAGAGAGGGTGATAACCGTAGAGTATTAATGGTATAGTGGTCTTTATGTATTATCAACATGAAATTGCATGTTAAACATCAAACCTTGAAACCCTATAGTTTCTCAGAATTGACTTAAGCCAACGAAATTCGGTATTTGGGGTCATCTCATAACTACTTTACTGCATTAAAAATTAGAATGATAACAATCAAACCGTTCGGCCATTTCCTGTAGTTGTTGTTCTTTCAACACTTTGCCCCTACACGGAGATCGAACCAATGAACAGAATTTGAATTTTTGTAGCTTAAAACGTAGGTATGAACCTGGCCCAGGATCTTATAACATTTAATTTAATGTTGTTGTTGTTATTCTTGAAGGAAAATTTGCTCTCACCTAGAGATAGCACCACTGAACCGATTTTCAATTTTTATAGCTTAAAATGTAGGTCAATAAGGACAAGGGCGTTTTGAACGCTATTTTTAGTGTGACTACAAATTCTTGTTGTTGTTGATGTTCTTGCTGGGAATTTTGATCTCACTTAAAAATGGAACCAACGAACTGACATTCAATTTTTATAGCTTAAAACGTAGGTGTTAAATTAGACCCAGTCAAATTAGACCATGTGTTAAATTAGACCCAGTTAATGAATTAGTCAGCTGTTAAATTAGACCCAGTCAAATTAGACCAAATTTAGGTGGAATCGTGGAATAATTCATAATAAGCCGATTTTTGGTACAGATTTTCGTAATGTCTCAGGTTTAACATAAAAATGTCCTCAGCTGTCCGTGGTGAGCTACGTCGCCATCTTGGAAACATAGGGCCCGAAATCGTTTTTTTTTCTGTATATCTCGGTAACAGTTGCTCGGGAATGAAAATATGTTATGTCCAAAAATGTCGAGCTTGAAAATTTCTACAAAAAAACTTTGTTTTCAATCTTTTCACTGATTCAATTACCGAGGGTACATGGATGTTTGTTAGAGCGACGTAGTGTTATGTCGACTTAATTTTGCGACGACATTCGTTGATTCGCATCAAGAACCAATAAACGGTGCAGAAGAGTGTGGAGCTAATGCCACCATCTTGAAAACATGACGCCCTGAATGTTTTTGTTTTTTTTCAATATATCGCGGAAATGGCTTCTCAGGCATGAAAATATGTTGAATCCAAAATTGTATAGCATGGAATTGTCTACAAAAAAGGTACAATGCGTTTTTTTAAATTGAGTCAACGATACAGCGAATAAAAGGTGTTAAAGAGGCTACATACTTACTTGTATTGCACCCAATGTAAAATTACACTTCATATAGTAGGGCGGTTTGGGGCCCAAAATTGATGGTAATGTTCACTTTTTGTTAAAAGCGTGAAATTTGATACGGACGCAAAAGAAGAGTCACTGAGAAACATGGCTATGATGGTACGTTCAAAACGTCCCATCCACCCCCCCCCCCCAAAAAAAAAATAAAAGTTTTTTTTTTGGCTGTAACTCCTTAACCGTTAATAAATCAAAAGCACAATTATGGCCAGGAAAGGAGATAGACATCTTTAACGTAAAAGCAACACTTGAACCCCCCCAAATCGTATTTAAAGTAAGCTTTTATCAATTGGTTGTCATAGTGATTATTGTGTTCAAAGTATTCTTGCAAGCCTTCTGATAGCCCGAAATGGACATGCTTAGGATTTTCTGACAGGTGGAGATCTATTCTTTCCGTCAATCTTCCCGGAAATGTTTAACTTAGATAAGGACCGTTCTAAACGCATTTAAAAGGCATGAGGTAATGGCATAGCAGCAAAAGCATGTGGTGCTTTTCGAATAAAAAGTGCTCTTGCGAGCCCTTTAATAGCATGAAAGGAACATGCTTAGGATTTTCTGAAAGGTGGAGATCTATTCTTTCCATCAATCCAAACCAAAATTGTTTAGCTTCAAAAAGGACCGTCCTACATCCGTTTAAAAGTTTAGCTGTAATGGTAAAGTGGCTATTTTCAATTTCAAAGTGCCATTGTATTTGCTCATATTTGTGTTTGTACCTACGCTAAGCAATTTCTGTTATGATTGTTGGAAAGAATAGATCCCCACCTTTCAGAAAACCATAAGCATATCCATTTCGGGCTATTGGAGGGCTCGCAAGAACACTCTGAATTCAAAAATCAACATATACTTTCGAATTAAACATATTTTCATGCCTAAGCAGGCGTTTCCGGGCGCCATGTTTTCAAGATGGTGGCATTAGCTTCACTCACTTCTACACTGTTTATTGGCTAAATCATAATTCAGTGAAAAAAATAAATAGAACCTTTTTTTGGAGAAGTTTTCTTGCTCTACATGTTTGAACAGCACATATTTTCATGCCTGAGCAACCGTTACCGAGATATATGAAAAAAAAAACTGATTTCGGGCTCCATGTTTCCAAGATGGCGGCGTTAGCTCAACTAGCACAGCTGAGGACTTTCAGTATGATGAACTTGATGTTATTACGAACGTCTGTGCGAAAAATCAGTTTATTGTGAATTAATTCACACATTTGATCTAATTTGACTCGGCTATCAGGGTTCATATACGAGTCCTTGAAAACCTGGAAATGTTCTGGAAAGTAATAATGAAATTCCATGCGGGGAAACTTGCTTGAAAATCTTGACCGTATAGACCTTGTACTACCGTGCGCAGATTCATTTTCCCCGAAATGATAGCTTCAGTTTCAAGTGCTGTTCCGGAGAGAATGATCCAAATTGTTACGAACCAAACCCAGCAGCGACGGACTTGTATTTTTAAATAAAGATTAGCCGTGTTACAACCAAGGTTTATTTTTAACAACTATTTTTTATTAAACTTAAAAATCGCGTGTAGGAATGTTGCAAAGTGAGAGCCATGATAAAATGCACAAATATACATTAAAAATCTATGTTTCAGCTCATCTCAGAGCTGCTCTTGAAAATTGCTACTCTTGAAAATGGCACTGAGATGAGATGAAACGTCGAATTTTGATGTATATTTTTGCACTTTACGGCTTTTACTTTTGTAATGTTTTCATTAATTTCATATTTTTTTTTAATTGTTTAAATTGTGTGTGGTTAGAAGTAAGAGTGATCCACCCAAAACCAAAACTGGTAGAAAAGTCCGCCAAGTTTCCAAAAACGGTCGGCCTTTGAAGGTAGTGATATCCTTCCACCAGGGAAAGGCCGCCAAGGTTAATCCTATTAGCCAAGTTAATTGCACCTACTAATAGTTCGAAAGTTAAATGAAAACTAGAAGATTGCTACTAGCGGTAGCAATCTTCAAGTTTTCATTTAACGTCCAAAGTATTATTCGGTGCGATTAACTTGGCTAATAGGATTAACCTTGGCGGCCTTTCCCTGGTGGAATGATATCACTACCTTCAAAGGCCGACCGTTTTTGGAAACTTGGCGGATTTTTCTACCAGTTTTGGTTTTGGGTGGATATCACAACTTTCATAGGACTGTGAACGTACATAAGATTACACCGTCTGTTTAGGATGCTTCAATCTCATTTTTGCACACACTGACTAACAATCGCTGATTTCGTTCGCTTCACTCACTCAATCCGCGCATCCCCTTCAGTTGTTTCGTTTATCCCTGCAACTTCCCCTTAATTTTTCAAGATTTCGTTCACATTTAGTCATGCAGAAACCCCCGAAGGTCGCTGTTACTAAAACAGCAAAATGCGAAGCATTTTTTGGGGGGTTATTAACAAAAAAAAAACCATTAGCTCATGTATGCTTGTATTGTTGCGTAACCATCATCTAACGTGCATCCCTTTATTCTTACGCAATCCACGGCAACGTTAATGTTTCTTTATTTTGTCCTTCGTTACAGTTCAGTTTTTAGTTCGTTCAGGCTTTTACAATAAATCTAAGGACCAGTCTTGATTGTTCAAGCCATTGTTGCTTCAAAATCTTTGGTTGCAACTTGGAAAAGAAACGAAATTTAAATTTGCCGGTGGCAAATTTCAAAACCCTCCCACGCATTTGTCCTGACCCCTACAACCCCCAAACCAACAAAAGGACCATCCTCAGATCACCAAGCATCCGTGTGCAAAAATTCAGGTACGTAGGCCTTCGCAATTTTGCGCTAGCCATGAGCAAAAAGTCTATGGGATTTAACATGGGAAAAATCTTATTAGCTAGCTAGCTGGCTAGCTAGACAGTAACATAAAAACAATGTTATTGACGCATCTTTTTCTCTATGATTGGTGGACACTCATCCTTTAAATTTTAATTTTTCTTTATCTCTGACCCTTCCACTTACATTTTCCACAATTTGAAACATTTCTGTCGCATTGGGATTTATCCTCAACATGCCAAAATATGCTTTTAGTTGCTTACAGTTAACAGACACATGTCTGCTAGTGAGCCGCCTTTTTATCATTAACAATCAATTTTTAACAATCGGATGTCTACAATGGGATGATCTACTGTTACTTGGCGGCGACACACTAGCGTGTGTCTAGATCTAAAACGATCGGTTCTCTCAATGAAGGGTTCACGGTGGAGGTGACGCCAATAAAAGTAGCTCATGATATAAGCCTACCAGTGAAATTTTATCGTGTCATTTTCATGAACTCAATTTATTATTATTTTTTAAATATCACAATCGTAAATCGTGTGGGTTGCAAGTGGGAGCACTTTAATTGTACTCTTGATAGCAGCTATTGCCAATATCTCACTAGTAGTGCTGGAATTATTATTATTATTATTATTATTATTATTATTATATACGATGTGTAAAATTTGATTTCGGGATAAAACTAAATCGCCAAATACATGGTGTTTGACAGTCAACAAATTCCAGATAAAAAATATTTTTTGACCAGGGTGAATTAGGATATGCGATTTGGAGTATAAGGTAAGGTAAGCTACGCCTGATTTCTTCAAGTTCGGTTTACAAGAACAATAGTGTTTGAAAGAAAGTTCCGCAGGAATCATCTCAAGCTCTGCAGGTTTCTTGTTTTGTAAACTTCCTTTTTACTTTTCTTCTTCCTCAGGCTGGAGATACAATTGAGTGTTTCATAAGAAGGATATCTCCATCAGTGGTAAGTATAAACAAGAAATATTTATTGTTACCTCAATTCCTTTCAGTTTGTTACTTGTTGTTTTTTTTATACATGATTTTGAGCGACTGACGGTATCTCACGGTAGGAGAAGATCTAATACATTAAATATGTTTCTACTGTGTGAGAAATCCAATTCCTTTCAGTTTGTTAAACGGTTTTGTTGTTTTAAATGTAGTTTATGCGACTGATGGTATCTCACGACAGGAATTGTTTTAATTCGTTTGTTTGTTGGCAGTTATGGTGGCTCAATAAAAGATTTTTGCTTAGGACACGATCATTTGTATTTAAACAAATAAACTAAATCACATGAGATATTGCAAGATATCAAAATATTAATTAAACAAACATTAATTAGATAGAATTCAAATCTTGCATATTCCTCGTACCTTCGGGGATTTGTTTCAGTTACATGTTATATGAACTAAACAGCAATAAAAATATATGCTATACATAATGATGTATCCAGATACTTCCCTTTGCAGTTCCTGCGGTAATTCTATAGGCTAACGAATACAAATACGATGTGTTACATGGCGAAATAAAGGTAAATTTTGATTCATTTTCGACAGTATCTTCACCAAAAATTACTACTTGGACACAAATTACCTAACTGCAGGGCTCCCAGCCAACTTCAATGGATAAAAAATAGGAACTATAGGAATTAAAAAATAAGAGCTTTATAGGAAAATCAAACAAAATTTGTAGGAAGTTTATAGTAATTATTAGCCTGGATGCAGTGGGAGTGTGTTCTATTGTACAGTAGGACAACTATATTTTTTGTTGTCCTACAATACAATGGGAAAAATAAACAATTTTGAGTGCACGTAGCATGGTCGGTACATGCCTTACTTGGCCGTGTTTGGCCGCTTGACCAATTGACGTTCAGTTTTCGTACCATGCTGCAGTGCCCAATGAAGGGGAAGATATATGTTCATGTTTCCGGATCCAAATAATTAGCGTAACAAGGAATCACGCCCCAAACGGGGCAATATTTTAGTTCAGAACAGAAAAATGATAAGAAATATAGTAGCATTTCACGATTTATAGGAGCTTTATAGGAATCCTACAAAAAATAGGAACGATCGGTAGACTGTGAGCCCTGTAACTGTTAAAATTCTATGCTTTACGTGCTGTGAGTTATGGGGGTCATTTTGTCGTTTTGTCCATACCCTCATGAGAGCTTAATTCATCATGAGGGGGCAAGATGAGGCCGTCGATTTAGTGCCCCCCTTCCCCCTTCAGGTCACAAGACCAACAGTTTGACCCTGCATACCATGGATATTTATTGATGACTTGATCGAGCTATAGTATAGCGCAAAGATTATCTTCACAAAGCTTCAAATTATATCTTGTTATTAACCAAGCTCTGAAATGTGGGTAATATGCCGTTTAAAGAAACGAAATTATATGAAATATAGTAATCTTACATTATAAGGCAAAGCCTCAGAGCAAAAACTATGACAAAAAAAAAGGTTTTATAGCCAGCGTGAACCATTCCAAGACAAGAAGAACCCGTACAATAAAAACGGACGAGCGTATTAATTCTTTGGCCAGAAGCTGAAACCGATACATTGTTGCATCATGCACATGGTATACGGATCACTCAAGCCAGAACGATAAACTGGGAGTGGCTGGGGGAGGGGGACTAAACGAAAATGCCCGTCTGTTGGGCAGTGCTTCTATTAGCCCTGCGCTTTAATAAATAAAGAGATTGGTAGGGTGGGGCTGACGACGGGGGAGGAGGAAGGGGGCAACGCGTCTATGTTACCATTAAGCAAATGATGGAGACCAAAGCAGTTTTTGAGAGATGATGGGACGAAAGGGGGAAATGAGAAGTAGAAAATGGGAGGAATAGGGAAACTTACAGGAAGAAAAATTACTTGTCGCAATCAACGTTCAGGCAACACCGACCGAAAACTGAGAAACAACCATGGGCGAAACTAAACCCTGGGCGAAACTAAACCCTGGGCGAAACTAACCCTGGGTGAAACAAAACCTGGGCGACGCTGGGTACAAGTGCTAGTTAATCAATGAAGAAACACGATGGAGTCAATAATGTGAACAAGGATAACGAATGAACAGCAATACTGACTCATGTTCCGTGATGAGTCCCGGAATTGAGCCAGAGTTTTTGGACTTGGAAGTGATGAGTTAGCGTAGTGGTTTAGTACACTGGAAGCCCAATCCAAAGATCAGCGTTCAGCTCCCGGACTCATAATGGCACTTGGATTTCTTCGTCATTTCTGCTGCTCACTTGCTATCCTTAGCTGTCCACAATGTAGGCTCCATTGTGTTTCTCCGCTTTTTACAGTATGAAGCGTGGTAGCGCGAGAAAGTTAGGAATGTTATTTATGGTAATTCCGGTTCCTTTGCAGCCGTCCGTGTTCCAGAAAATTCAAGATTTACGGTAACTCCGTGTTACCACTATTCCGGATTATTTCAGACACTATTTCAGAAACCGTAGTTACTGTAATATTCCGGATCCCACACACGTGTCAGCATTTTTAAGAAAATCCCAGAATTAACGTGACGCCATGTCGATAAAATTCCGGCACCCAGTGTCTTACACATTTAGAATGCAGGTTACACGTACTCGTGCAAAGGGGAGTGCAGCCTCTCACACAAATGGTCCCTTTCACCTTTAATGTAAGTATCGTTAGGAGATAGAGATCCGTTGAAGTCGGCGTCGAAGTATCATTAAGTACCTTTACAACTACAAAAAAAAAATTTACCGCGTTTTGTGAAGTCAAAAACAGGATACTAATAGCCGAATATTGTCAGAGGTAATGAAATCTCATCTGCGTTGAACAAGATGGTAAATTAAAAGCAATTTAAGGCGACTGCCACACTGTGGTTATTGTAGTGATTTAGTATACGGTAATATTGTATCCTGCACCCAAAACCAACTTTCCAAAAAGGGTCGGCCTTTGAAGGTACGGATATCATTCAGCTAGGGAAAGGCCACCAAGGTTAATCCTATTTACCAAGCTAGTCGCACCGACTAATTGTTCGTAAGTTAAGTGAAAACTGGAACATTGCTACTCGCGGTAGCAATCTTCAAGTTTTCATTTAACCTCCTAAATATTATTCGGTGCGATGAACTTGGCTAACAGGCTCAACTTTGGTCTTTACCTGGTTGAATGATATAAGCTGACCCATTTCGGAAACTTGCCGGATTCACTTATACCAGTTTGGTTTTGACTGGATATCCCCCAGCTTTCATAGGCTTGTGAACGTACAAAATGTTACACTGTCTTAACTTTAACCTCTATCTTTTTGCTGGAGGAATTTTTTGCCTATAATTTTTCACATTGGTAATTTCTACATTTGCCGTTGCCCAATTAGCCGTTACAACTGCGGTTTTTTTCGGACATAACCATTGATCAAAAACAGTCCTTGATTCCTGGTATTGGAGTTCAAACTTTAGCTCGTTGCGTTCGAGTGAACTCTAATCCATTTTTATTCGTGTACCTTGACGGCTTCAAGTATGGGGATACGAGCTCTGATGTTGTTTTTCTAAACGGCCAAGCCGTTTTTTGCTCAGGTATTTCTACATTTGCCATTGCCCGATTAGCCGTTACCGTAGCCAAATTGACACGGTTTGGTTTACTATAGTAATATTGTACACTGTATCTGTACTGCTCTGGTGGTATGATTTGTTTTCTTTTTTCCTTTTGTTTTGTGGGAGAAAAGATCAGCCGTGGGACACCGCCCCCATAATAAATCAATCAGTCGGGGCACTATTTTCATTGATCCGGAAGTTCATTTTATGATGACATTGTAACTTAATGAAATATTACCAGCGGTTGGGGCGGGGGAAGAGGAGTGAAAATTAGATGTTCGCATTGACGGAACGTGGCGGAAGGAATCGTGCTGTTGTGCACAAACGTGCTGCGTTCTAGTTGAGGAATATCCTGCAATGCAGTCCGTTGTTCTAACACAATGATTGCGGGGGCTATAGTAGCAGTCAGCTCGAGCTTTTGTAGCTTGGCCAGTTGACCCTAAGGATTTTAATGTGTTTTTTTTTTTTAATGAAACGAATCATAATGAAATTTCTTAATTTCCAGATGAATGGTGACATTATTGACAGCGACAAATTCACTGCAGAGATGAAAAAGGACCTGAAACCGGTAAACTTATCCACATTTATACTGTTTAATGAAAGAGGCACTATTACCGATTGAAAGTCTGCAGAATCTGGCAACATCTAGCGCTACCTAGCACTATCTAGCGCTTGCTTGTATCAGGCGAAGGAATGTACAACGACATTTCTTTTAACAAAACAAACAAGCCACGGCCTCTTTAATTATTGAGTACAAATTTGGTACGCCCTCATGCACCTGGGTGCAAGCTGTAAAGATCAACAATATCACTAACGCTGGATGGTGCCACGATATTTTCCAACGATCTTCAATAGGTGATAGTGCCACTTTCACGTTCACTGCAGATCTAAATAGTCGATGGTTGGTTGACTACGACGTAGACTGGACTCATGTGGTGTACGGTCACTTCCTTTAGTGTAACGCTTTATCTTCAGTACCAGCCGGAAAGGAAGTATCCAGTAAATTGAAACAGTATACGGTACCAATCGTCTTCTGTCAGTACTAACTTTTGCATTGTGTCCCGAGTTACCTGTAGATTAAGAATTACAGTATCGTAAAAAAAAAAAGATTTGCGATTTTTGGGACAGGGGGGGATGAAATAAATGAGCGACAATGAATTTAAATTAAATTATCCCTATGCCTTGCCAGTTATTTGCCTTGTCAGAGGGCTCTCATCTTTGCTGTATTTTGTTTGAAGGAAGACTAGCACGGTGAATGAAAAATTGCGTGTTAAAACATTTTGTCTTTTCCCACAGAGCTTCCGCGACAATGTCCTGAAAACTGTGGGGGCTAAGTGCCCGAACATGGAAGTAAGTATATATGACGTCACTTGTTTTCGCTACTCGATCATGTAATGAATTTTCAGCAGCTGTTTTCTGCTTGGAAATTAACGCCATCAGCAAACAACACGTTAAAATGTTTTTCAAAATTCCAACGGGGAAAGGGGACAACGAAAATTTGAAGCATTGTAAAATAAAAATATTAACGATCCCGCAATTTCCGCGCACAGTCCTATAGTAAATTTTTTTTCAATTTATAACAAACTCTTTTCACTGTAGTATACGAAACTGCTGACATTAGAAGTATTGTTGTAATGAACGAATTGTGAACTACACATCCCATACCTTGAGTTTTAATAGTCGGCATATCGATTACTGTGCGTACTGGGCATCGAATAAACTATGTGAAGCGTGAATTGATGTCAATAGAGCAGTGACACGACGTAGTATTATTGTACATATATAACTCTATGCTGGAGCCTTAATGGAGCTGCAAGGGGCACTGCAGAGAGAAACTGAAGGGCGGCTTACTGAAGCCGATGATGTGAAGAATGATTTTTAGACCTAAAACGTGCGATTTTTTTTTGTTGGAGAAAACAACGTTATGTTAAGCCTAAGAAATTCGCTCTTCCGTTGTTTTTCTTTCCATTTTTATGTAGTGCACCTTGTAGTTATACCCTCCAAAACCCATACTGATGCCAATCTGGTGCCAATATGGCGGCAAATGTCACTGCTCTATAGCAGTACCGAGCCCATCTATTTCGTTTCATATAAGTCATGAAAGACAGTAACACGGTGCAAGGTGGAAGAATAAAATGCCAAATTTCTGGAGACAATTTAACGTAGAGGTAGGCGTATCACTTAGTAAGACACGCGGAGTTTTGGATAGGAATTTTTTTGTGGATTTGATTGTAGAAAAAGTAGTGCAAAATACGGACCTGGGCGGCGGCGGGATCACCAACAATTTATCATAAAACCAGGCTTTGACAATGCGGTCCCACTGCAGTACTGTTTGCAACACGCTGATAAAAGGTTAGGCAGAGTGATGGCAATAATAACGCCTGTTTTTGCGATCACTAGCTGGTATGCCTGTCGATATTCAGATCCGTGTTTTTAACGAAGTTTTGAATCTTAAATAGAAACTGAAAAAGGAGAGGTGGGGGCTCGGGGGAGAAAAAATGGTTATTCACGTTAACCTTTGTTGAGGCATCAGTATTTTGTTTTAGTACCCTATAGCCGCTAATATAATTATTGCACAGTTTGTACAGCATAGTTTTAGTGTTTGTTGTTTGCACGCAATAAGCTACTACGGCACCCCCCCCCCTCACATCGTATATGGTCGGTTTTATAGAGCATTTTGTTGTGATTTCCCGTTAGCAAGAAAATACTGTGACGTTACTGGATATGTGGACTGCAAAAGAATTAAGATTATCGAGATTCCCATTGTTGAAAGTCCCCCGAAATTTCCAAGAATAGCAGAACATTGTAGTGATTTCCCATTTTAATGACAATACTGTGACTGGAAGAAAACACGACGTCATCAGTCCTGGGCATCTTTGTTGAAGAGACAGTTCGAATCATTACTTTCACACACAATTCAGTTTGAATGACACACAAACAAACAAAAGAATTAAGATTATCGAGATTCCCACTACGAACACACAAACAAAACAAAACAAAAAAAGACAATGATCTTTTAGGGCAGCCCCCCGCATTTTGCCGGTTTTATAGAGAATTGTTGTAATTTTCCGTTTGCATGACTAGGAAACAGGCTTTGGGTCTATTGCAAGTGGTGCGAAGAGACCTTAATTTCAAATTTATATTTAGTGTTTATTTTTAAGGACCATATTTGTTAATGCTACTTAAAAATCTGGGAAAAATGCTCACTCGGCTAAGTTTGGGCTCTTTGCCTTTTGTTGTGACGTACTGCTGTTATATCAGGCATTTGTCTTATTTTAGCATTTTTCTTCAAATAGGCCAAAAATTCGTATCATATTTATTTTAATAGGCTTTCGTTTGCTCCATCACTTAGTGTCTGTTTAGTTATTTTTAGCTTCTTTCCACATCCGACACTAAAGATGTGAGCCATCACCGCCGACTAAAAATAAAACGGCACGTTTGTTACGGTGGTGGGGCTGCCGCCGCTAATAATTCTAACATTGTTTACAACAATAATTACTGCTGCGCAAAGTGCCTTCCCTAAATTACAAATGTTTATAATAAAGCATTTAATTGTAAGCCAAACAATCATCAGAGCGATAGTTTTTAACAATACTCAAAAGATTCAGCAGGTTGACAATGCTACCGCTGGTCTAATCCTTGACAACGCCACCAACGAAAATATTCAGTCGCACATCTCTATGTCGTACAGCAACAGCGATCTTAAAACCATATTATAATCTGCCAGCAACAATCACAATATTGTAGGACAAAAAGTGCTAGCTCTCAAAAAGGGCTTCAAAGAGTTTAACGAGCATTAACCACTCCTGGTGTTAGCTCTTAGGCCTAATTAAACAATCATCAGAGCGATAGTTTTTAGCAATACTCAAAAGATTCAGTAGATTCGCAATGCTGCCGCTGGTCTAAGACTTGACAACGCCACCAACAAAAATAATGAGGCATACACCTCTATTACGCACAGCAACAGCGATATGAAAACCATATTATAATATCAGTAACCATCAAAATTGTAGGTCCAAAAGTGTTAGCTCTTAGGCATACCTTAGCCTTTAAGCCTAATTTTTAGATTTTAGGCCTAAGTTTTAGTTGTCATTTTTATATCGTAAGTAGCAGCTGCGTTTGAGATTAGGCTTAGTCATTAATGCGCCACGGCATCGAGACTATACACGTTGCCGTGGTGACGAGGAATCTTTAAATTATTAGACGCAGGCATGTTGTTGTTTCGTATTGTGGTGCAAATACATCGTCTCATGTATAGTTAGGTTTTATATGTATCACTTCGCCGTGATACGATGATTTAGGTTTCATATTTGGGATTCCCATCTCTAGTGCAAATGCTAGTTTCGTTGCCATGCCGAAGGTAATCCCTCCAAGCATTCTTTTTTTCAAAGGTTACTAAGGTGCATCGTTAACGGAACCCTTTTGTTTTTTTACGGTTGCGGTGTTCCAGTAGTGGTTAAAATGCGACAATCAGATGTTATTATTTCATTGAGTTATGTCGAAAAAGATTATCAGCTAGAAAGAAGCAACCAAAATGTAATTTGCCGTATTTTTTTAACTTCACTTGACTACCACCAGCATGGTGTGTGCTTCGTCGGAATTCATTAAGTATTCACGACTCCAAATTTACAATGGCGAGTTTTAGAAATAAATTCGAAAATTTGTAATTTGTCCCGTAACAATTGTTCGATTTACGACAAATTTTGGCTCAGCAATACTAATTAGAGTATCAAGCGTTGTACCAAATTTCATTCCAATCTGATTTTTCGTTTGGGCTCCACCCAGACTAAAAATGTGCAACCAACCAACATTTTGCAATTTAGTGTCCGTTATAGGCTACGCTTCGCTCGCTCCGCCAGAATACTGTGATTTACCGTTAGCAGTCACCCAAGCTTTCATTAGATGTAGTTAGATCCAGGATTAAGAGAAATAGAGACCTAGAATCCTTTTGCATGAAAATATTGCGACTAGAAAAAACATGACGTCATCAGTACTGTGCATCTTTGTTAAAAAAGACAGTTCGAATCATTCATTACTTAGACGGACAATTCAGTTTAAAGACACACGACCAAGCAAGAATTAAGAATATCGAGATGCCCATAGCGGCACAAACAAACAAAATAATTAAGATTGTAGAGATTCTCGCTGTAGCCTTCAATAGAATAAAGATTATAGAGATTTCCACTGCGGACACACAAGCTAAATAAAAAGAAAACGTACGGTCATAGTTATATAGACTAGGACAGCCCACCGTATATGGCCAGTTTTATAAAGCGTTGTTGTGATTTCATGTTTGCCTGAAAATACTGTGACGTCACTGCGTCTACCAATTATTGTTAAAGGTCCGTACAAATTAAATACCACCGTTACCACTCGCCATCGCCCATGCCTCCGAGATTCCCACTACGGACTTCAATATAAGAAAGATTATCGAGATTCCCACTGCAGACTTCAATAGAGTAATGATTATCGAGATTCCCACGTACGAACAAATTAAAGGGATATACCTCCCAGCGCCATTTTTCTCGATCCTCCACATCAAGTACGGCCCCAAAGGTTTATTTACTTACCGTTAGTGTTTCCCTTGCTAAAAAACCGTTTTAAAAAGTGGAGTCAAGAAGATTTTCTGTTGAATATTGTTAACTATATTTAAGAACGATCCGTCACTAAATGACGCATTGTGCGCGTACAATATTCATGACGTTTCATCTCTGTGTGTACATCTACTAATTTTCTAATAATTACCATGAGATCTAAAATCTAATAGACTAATGCGATAAAAATTAAAATTTATTACTCCAATAGATCGTCGAAGCAAAATTATAAGACACTAGCCTAGAAAATTAAAAATTGTGATTTTAAAATACAAGGATCATTTCGGTTTGCGACGACACAATCGTTGACTTGATTCTGTCTCGTGTACTATTCACAAAGCCAACCGAGACAGCAGCTATGCGAGGAACGCAGCTACCACCCCAGCCGACCTTGGCATTGTAATTGCTCGGATAACGATCTGCGCATAGCTGTAATTTGGCACGCGGAATGTTATAAAACAGGCCGGGTGTCCCTTTAACAAACAAACAAAAAACTATGATCTTAGTTACATATAGATAGTGTGCTTACATCAAGGACAGCGGTAGCGGTCCTTATGTAAGCCTCAACATGAACTTCCATGTTAAACGTCAAACTTTGAACTCCTAGTCTCACCCAGAATTGACATAGACCAACGAAATTCGGTATTTGGGGTCGTCTCGTAACTATATCACCACATTACAAATTTTAATGACAACAATCAAACCGTTCGGCGTCCACAGCATGGCCATTTCTTGTTGTTGTTGTTGTTGTTGTTGTTGTTGTTGTTGTTGTTGTTGGGACTCTTTGCCCTCCCCTGGAGACCGAACCACTGAATCGATTTTCAAGCTCTATAGCTTAAAACGTAGGTATGGACAAGGCCTAGGGCCTTTTGCATGCTATTTTAATGTAACTATATTATTCTTGACACGGAAAGCCAAATGGGTTAGAACTTTTGCTCTCA
>JAHWFP010197115.1:50439-62670 GCA_023313725.1 Lithobius niger
AAAAAAGACATGTAAGCCATCAGCGTCGCACTAATACGTGTAAAAGAAGCTCCAGCTTGTTTTCTGGATCGCTGGAGATTCTTTTACACGTATTAGTGCTACGCTGATGGCTTACATGTCTTTTTCTAATATCTGTTCCTTTAGGGCTTTAAGTTTTTTAAGGCTTACATCCGTATTTTATATGCTTAAGCGTTTTTTAATAGTAATAATGATATATTTTAGGCTTTTGTCGCTCTAAATTATAAGTTTAGTACATATACATAGAGAAAGCCAGTGGACCATTGGATCACGTATTTTGAGTCGGTAATAGGGTCAGAGCCCTTGGCCAATATTTACCCAAGAACCAGTGACCCTGTTTGACCTAATTAGCAAATTTACTGACTTAGCAATGTCTGGTTTCTGAAATACAGAAAAAAAAACAATCCAGTAAAACACCAGAAGTGAAGGTCACACGAACCATTGCTAGATTCTATGATACAAGCCTGTAACTTAACTACTAAGTACTCCCCAATTCCCCCACCCCTAAAAAAATGCTCCTAAACATATTTAATTTTTTCGTTTCCGTTTTTAAATCTAAGTCTACCTTCTATAAAGACCAACCCTCAGCTAGTGCAAGCTACATCGCACCTTTTGGTATTATATTAGTCTGATAGACGTAGATGCAAAAGATGAAAGTGACGATCATGTAAGTTGATTTTTCAATTGAACTCCATCGAACAGGGGACGATTGAATGCTGTGTAGTTTGTAATAGTGTTTAAAATAAATTGACCGGTGCAGACGGACGCGAAAAAAAGTGTCAGTGGGTGAGATTGATTCACGGGTCAAAATGGGTCAGTGGGTTATGGGTAACCTGTGCCAAAAGGTAAAGTGCGTCAGTAGGTGGATCGTGATTCAAAAAGCTTCGTCACATCCCACCTCTGATTTATACACTACACTTACCGTGGCAAAGAATTGGTACAGATTTAATAAACACCGAAGTGTTTTTTTTTTAAACCAGTTGGAGGAGACCCGCAACCAAGCAAATCGTTTAAATACCAGTTCGATTTAATTGCGTAGCAGTTCTCATATAGAGTTTTTTCAACAATCGGAAAATTCGTACGGCACAACTGAAGACTAAGAAGAACACGCGCCAAAAAAAGCTATGTTCACCAGCACATTAACATCAGAAGGAGAGTGTATTATAAACTTCTGTTAGCCCTGCTCTCTTGGGGGGGGGGGGGAAGAGAATGGGATGGGGGAGAACGAAAACTGGGAAACAACCACGGGCGAAACAAAACACCGGGCGAACTGAGTCGGACTGCCAGTTATTTATAAGCCTTAAAAACAAGGTAATTAATTCCAAGCCTCCTTCTGATATGCAGAATGAGTCCACAAACAAGTTTTTAGAAAACTGTTATTTATACTCTTGACTGAAGTGTGGTTTGTAGCAATCATTTTATAGTTCTAAGCCTGGATGTGGTAACAATGCAAAAATTAATGTTTTATGCGTTTGTTTTATTACAGATTCGTAATTTTTCCAGTTGTCTCCACGTAGCGACGCACCTTGTAAGAACACACATCTTCATATTTTTGCTTTATTAAATAACCACGTTATTAATGAAAGACGAACTATTCATTTGATGACCAAACGATTGTTTCGTCTGTCAGTAATAAAATAACAACCTTCGCCGAATGTTGTAGTATGCGCCACCCCCCCCCCCCTCCCCAAAAAAAGTGTAGGCTACGTAACATTTACTGAGGGCAAATGGATATTCGCTGAAGCGAAGTAGAGTTATGTTGACTCAATTTTACGACGACATTCGTTGATTCGCATTAAGAACCTCCATGTAAGGCCGCGTTTACGCAACGACTCGCCTTTGCATTCTCGCAGCTAGAATTTAATCGCGATGGCAAATGTGTTGTTTCCATGGTAATAACACTATTTGGATTAGCTAAATCCGACGTAGTGTGAGTAAATACTTTAAGTCATATAATCCGTGACAATAAGATAAAGATTTTCTCCTGACGAAATTTTCATAGTCGATTCTGAACTCGCATTATTCAGTGTTTTCATTACGAGTCGACATAGCTAAACCCGCCGCCATGTTGGAATTTCAGATGATTTCTAGCTTCTAGCTGCGAGAATGCAGAGGCGAGATCTTGCCTAAACGCGCCTTTGCATTCTCGCAGCTAGAACTCAATCTTGATGGCAAAGGTGACATTGCTATGGTAACAACGCTAAATGGATTAGCTAAATCCGACATCATTTGAGTAAATACTTGCAGTCTTAAAATTCGTGCCAATAATATAAAGAATTCCTTATGACGATACAACTTTCCCAAACGCTTCTGAACTCACGTTATTTGCTGTTTTCGTTGCGAGGCGGCAGACATAAAACCGCCGCCATGTTGGAATTTGAGGTGATTTCTAGCTTCTAGCTGCGAGAGTGCAAAAGCGAGTGGTTGCGTAAACGTGCCCTAATCCTACTACGTCGCATTAGTGGCGAGCTTGTAGCGAATTAATCAAACCACCGATTTACGCCGATATAAGGAAAGTTAGCGCGACATTCGACCTTCATGTGCCCACTCAATCCGCTTTCTGGCTTGAGCTAGATCTAGCAGTACGCTGTGATTGGCAGAGACAGTTGGCGGTGTACGTTATTTTGGCGCCAATTCAACACCCTTCCAGTTCATTCGTAAACATGAAGAAGCTTTTGCCAGATGGCAAAGACAACGAAATTTGAGATGTTAAAAACTATTACGAGGCAAAACCTGGAACTGGTAGGAGCACTGTGGAAATTATTGATGGGGAGCGTATTTACATTAAAAAAAAAAAAAAAACACCAGCCGTAGCGGCAATAGCTAATAATCACCTGTAAGTAGTACTGAACAATATTAATTGGAAAAAAAATTATAATAATAATTAAATATTTTTTGATAGCACATATTTGTTTATGTTTCTGGGCCGCTTATTCATTTATTTTTGGCCTTGGTCCCCGGCATGAAGTTCCAGTGATTTGGGCCATACGTTTACCTCGGCATGTTTTCATGCTTTTATTTTAGACATGGATAACGTCAGTATACTGAAACTCGTGGAAATGCTAATCTGTCACTGGGAATGGTGGCCGAAGTTTTTGGCGGTACGGACCTAAGTGTTCTCAGTGCGTGTGTGTTGGGGGGGGGAGGTTCAGGGTGCGCGAGAGCACCTCTATAAACAACAGTAGACTACGCATTAAGATAAGTATTTTTTCCAATCCGGAAAACTTATTCTTATGCCTCAATTTAGTGATGGTAATGAAACATGATAGAGCACCGATAAAATAACTGAAAATTTAATTACTGAAAAATTTGATTGGGGGAAGGGAGAATCGCCAGTAAAGAAAGGCCTACTACTTGTTAAGCTGTTTTTTAGGGCCCGAAAAAAATTATTCTTGTTTCAATTGAGTGGTGGCCACGTAACATGACAGATCACTGATTAAATTAATGAAAATATTACAAAATTTGTTGGGGAGGGGGAGGCGCCGGTAAACAAAAATCGACTACTCGTTAAGCTGTTTTTTTTTTTGTTTTTTTTTTACTGTCCGAAAAAATTATTCTTGTGTTTCAATTTAATGATGCCCACGTAACATGCTCGAGTACTGATTAAATTAGCCACTGAAAATTACGTTCTGTTGATTTACGGAGCTTACGGAGCTGTTGGAGTTTATTTTTACTTGGAATATGCTCGGCGTGCCATCGCATACGGACTACTAAAGGGGACCGTGTGACGTCATTTTGTGACAAGCAAATCGAACACGCACGTAAGATGGCGGCTGCGACTGAACTGCCAATCAAGACAGATCAGCTGTATGAAAAGTGATGCAAAACGGATTTGCACTGAAGTGTTTTCTGAAGTCGTATCGTGTTGTGCCTATATGTGAATGGCAATCGGACCCGAAACTAAACCACAAATAAATCCAGCGACACAGCGTTTTTCGTTTTCCGCCAGCAGCAGTGTTCACGACGGAATTAACAGGGCGATGTATGATGAAGTTCATGTTCCTCACCTCAAGCATAGTCATTCGATCCTATTACCTTCCTAAGGTAATAGGATCGACAGACCCTGCCTCAAGACAGGCCGAGAACTCCAACAGCACCCAGAACCATATCTGCCAACTTCATACAGAAATTTTTGTTACCTCGGTAATATTTGTCGGGGATTTTTTTTTTCTTTATCAGGGGATTTTTTCCAGCGGTTTTTTTTTACATTTAAGCTTTAGCGTGAAGATATTTTTCTTGTGCATTTTCCTTCCTTGCATTGTGATTGGAGTTTACACAAAAATAGTATCGCAATTAACAAAACTGCACATCAGTTTACTGTTTCGGTGGAGAGAAGTAAAACGTTTTATTGAGTCTACGTTTGTGCATGTGAGGGTTGATTCGAAAGGACGGTAAATGTTAAAAAAATCCAAACTGTTTTTGTTTAATTTTAAGAGTTTTTAAAATGGCTAATTGTTTTTTGTTTATTTTTTCTTTAGGCCCGCCCACAACTATGCAATGACTTCAGCTACATCAAGCTAGATGGAATGGAAAACACAGGGTTTCCATGATTAACCAATATTCGATTAAAAAAAAAATCTGTATTTTAAATGTAATTTGATAATAATTGATAAAATAAAATCTCATCCTGAGCGTCTATTACGTGTGATGTTAGCTATTTTTAACTTATAAATACCTTTCACCAAATACTTCGGCTAGTAAAGAAGATACTGGAAGCATTGTTGTTGCTAGCAGGGGCAACAAAAGAGACGGACGTGTATAGAATTAATTCGCTCCTGTTGCTAGCTACCAGTTTAGTTTCCATGATTCTTTCATCAAAATCTGTTTTGTCTAGCAATTTCTCGATGAATGTCACTGAAATCGGAGAACATCGAAAGTAAAAAGACATATTGCTGTTTTTGATGAACGTGAACGCATAATGAACGTGAACGTAAAGTCGGTCAATTCAGATTGTTCAAGTTTAACGATTAGAGCGACTCAAATTCTGCACGGGTTTGCTGCTCCCAATTAATTACAATCAAAATGCAAATATTTCTACATGTGTAGACAGGGGTTTAACAGAGTTTCGGTTTAATACGTGGTTTATTATAGTTCCGAGGAAGCATCTGCATTGCTAGGGAGAAAATAACCAGTTCAGTTGATCGTTCATACAAGGTTCCAGGAGTTTACTTTTGATTTTTTAATTACTCTACCACATGGACAAATTTGGATTAAACGAGACGGAAAGCCAATGGGGCTAGAAATGTGTAAAATAAATACGGATGCAAACCTTTGTACGTTGCTTTTTGGACTTCTATGTCAGACTGCCTGAGCGGGGAATCGAACCCACGGTCGTTGAAATCAGGCCAAGGTCCAACCGCTGAGCCATACTGACACGGCCAATAGTAGGACATGGCTCAGCGGTAGTAGCTCGGCCTTTGATTTCAAAAATCGTGCAGTTTCGATCCCCCGCTCAGGCAGTCTGGCATATAAGTCCAAAAGGCAACGTAAATAAGTTTGCATCCGTATTTATTTACAAATTCGCCCTATTTTTGCTCCCCTTGGTAATAAAGTTTACTTAGGATGTATTTGCTACCTCAAATTGCACAAACATGGAAAAAGAAATTACATTTATTTAGGCTGGTATCATGTGCTGCCATCATTTAGACAAGATGCCTCTTTTTCAAGCTTTAGTGTAAGCAGGGGCAACAGGAATGTCACTGAAGCCTTGAAGACTCTGTTGACACTACTTCCACTGACATTGTGATTGTTGGGGACTTCAATTTGCCTCAGACCATATGGGACAATGGGACTGGCACCTCCAACGTATCCATGGAGCTAGCATTGCTCGAGTTTTCCGCCTGTCATAACTTAGACCCACCAGATACCGTGGTAATCAAACCTCAAGATTGCGTGAATTTGTCCTGACTACAGAAACGACAACCCCACACTCCATGTGATGGTTAGTGACTTTCTGGGTAATAGCGATCGTTACTGGGTCAGCATTTTTATTCAGTCAACTCCCAGTGAACGCCACCCAAACTCAACTTCTAAAGAGTGTTCAACATCTCCTACAAGCCAACTTTAACACTAAAATGGAAGGACTAAATGTGGAAGAGGCCTATGTTCTTCCATGCTACGGTCAAATCCACCAGTGGGCAAAACACCCCAGCTATTAAAGTTAAAGGGAAAAAATTGCAAACCCACCCATGGATAGAAAAAGATATCAAGACTGCCACCAACAACAAGTGCAACCTTCGGGACTGCTTCAAGCACTCTGGCAACGTGGACGGCCATGATAACTACAACTTAGCTCGTAACCAAACTACAAAGGCCTAAGGTCAGCCAGAGCAATTTACCAAAGAAAATTGCAGATGCTGCTAAACACAGCCATAAATAGTTCTAGTCCTTTGTAAACCGATCGAAGAAACAATTGTGCCTCACTGGAGATTTACAAGGACCCACCAAAACGATCAGTGACTCCCTACTTGAAGACCGGTTGCCACCAAAAAGGCTTTGCAGCGTCTAGGCCTACATCGAGTTCGCTCTCACAGGAAGTAAAGGAATGCACGAAGCAAAACTTTTTAACGCAACAAACAAGCCACGTGACTCCTTAATTATTGAGTAAAAATTTGGTACGTCCTCCTGCACCTGGAAACAAGCTGTAAAGATAAACGATATTAGTGTCACTAGATGGCGCCAGGGGATTTTCTTTGTATTTTTCCGTGGCACCATCTAGTGACATCAGTAAAGTTAACCGTTATAGCTTGTTAAAAGGTGCACGAGGGCGTATTTTTTTTCAAATTTATTTATATATATGAACAAAAATAATTATTTCAAATTTTTGCTCAATAATTAAGGAGTCACTTGGCTTGTTTGTTGCGTTTAAAAGTTTTTCTTTGTGCATTCCTTTGCTTCCTGTGAGAGAGAACTCGATAGGCCTAGATGCTGCAATGCTTATTTGGTGGCACCCGGCCTTAAAACACCAGCTGACGAATTCTTAGTTCACATCCGTCTATGAACCCAATTCCAATTACCCTTCTAACACCGCCAGACGACTTACACAGTTTAAATAACATCATTATCACTGAAAATGACACAATAACTTCTTTCAAAACCTCAAGATCCATTCAGCGCCAGGGCTAGTTGGGGGTTCCCTATGTTATCCTTAAAGAGGTCGAAGACATCATCAAAATTCCTGTCTTTTAATTTTTAGAAGTCCATCACTGAAGGCAAACTGCCGTTTGGTTGGAAACAGGTCTTTATCACTCCAATACACCAATCGTAATGCATAATAAACCCTGCAAAGTATTGGAAAAAATCCTCTGCAAGCATATCCTACATCACCTGCTTACTAAGAAGCTCCTTAACCTTAACCAGTTTGGGGTTGGTGGGTTTTTCTACTGCACACGACCTCGTGCATTTCCTTGACCGAATTACAAAATGGGTTGATGGGCATCTCCTTGCTGTAGCTGCCTACTTTGACCTTGCCAAAGCGTTTGGCACTATTCCCATGACCTACTGATTGATAAGGTCGCTAAAAAATACAACGGCGGCAAAACCGTCCAGTGGATTGCTGACTTTATACCAGGAAGACAGCAATGCTCTGTTATTGATGGCTTCACTTCCTCGCCTCAGAAGGTATATAAAGAGCCAGTCTTTGGCTCATTATTTTTCATAATTTTTATCGATGACGTATCTGGAGCAGTGAAAAGCGACCGCTGTGTCTTCCTCGATGACACAAACATATTCTTGGCAGTTACTGACAGTGACCAAATAGATCTTTTGCAATATGACATCCAAATTTTCACAAGCTGGCTGAAAATTGAAAATGTCCGTGAATGCATCCAAGTGTGCCATACTCCCATTTGGTCCCAATCGCTTAATCAACTTTTCCGCGATGCCAGCTGCTTCCCCCATTGCAACAAGCAATAGCA
Organism: Lithobius niger; assembly: GCA_023313725.1. Classification (NCBI taxonomy): domain Eukaryota; kingdom Metazoa; phylum Arthropoda; class Chilopoda; order Lithobiomorpha; family Lithobiidae; genus Lithobius; species Lithobius niger. The sequence goes on from JAHWFP010197115.1 coordinate 58,374, forward strand.
AAAAAAGACCTTGCAATCATTGTAAACTCCTAGCTTTCTTTCTCAACCCAAATCAACTGCATAGTCTCCAAAAGATACAAGACACTGGTGATCATTAAGAGAAATTTTCAGTCCCTGATAGAATGACCTTCCTCTGGTTCAACTGTGCACTTGCACACACTATTTTGGAATGGCAACTAAGCCTTGCTGCAGTAAACATGAGAGTGATGCAGACAAGACCAAAAAGGTACAATGACGTGCTACCAAAGTCGTCAACGGGCTCCATGACTTCCCTTACACAGAGCAACGTGAGGTCTTACGACTGCCAATTCTGCTTTATAGCAGGTCAAGAGGAATCTGATCTTAACATACGAGTGCCTACATGATCTCAGCAATATCACCGCAACCTGGTTCACACTCAGTAAGGGCCAACCTACAAGGAATAATGGGAAAAAGCTTTCCCAATGGCGATGTAACTCGTGGGTGTGCCAACTCTCCCTCCCAAGCCAAGTTTGTTTCCTATCGAACAGATTCCCTGCTGATGCTGTACAGGTATCTTCTGTCCTATTCTGCAAAAGACGACTAGACGCCTACTTAAATGGTGTCTTAGACCCCTACTACTAAAGAAAATGGTAAACGTCTTTCAACTCAAAAAGCTGTTACGCTTCCGATTGGCGTAGCTTCAAGAACACAAAAGGTAGGCCAGAGGGACAAAGTTAATACTTGCCCCATATTTCCCCTGCACGCTAGGGGGTATGGTTTTCGGCTGGCCCAGTTCACTTGTTGGTCTTCACCGGCAATGCCAGCCGGTTTTGGGGCCAATTTTTTATTGTTGTTTTCACCTCCCCCCACAAATTGTGTCGAATGTGCTACTGATTCCAATGACTCGTGTTTTCCTGTTTTTACGGCGCACCAAATAGTGCAGTTGTTACGGTGTTATCTGTTGCTGGGAGATTGAAAAACTGTAACGGAGGTGTACCATACTAAACAGTTTGTTTAGTATATGTCGCTGACGAGGTTAAACAATTTTCTCAAAATAACTCTTTTATTCTATATTTTAGATTACCTTCACCCCCCCCCCCCCCCCTTATCCGACACCTCAAGGAAGCCAGCATTTCTCAAAGATGCTAGGATCAATTACCTCCACTCCACTCTTGGATGTATGTAGGGTGACTAGGGTAAACATGGACATCTATGCTATGTTTTACGATGTTTTACCATTTACGTCTTGTACGTGCTTTGGGTTCACATAAAAAATAAAATGATGGGAGTCGTTTATTAAAAATGTCATAAACATACATACCTTGTATCGTGTAGGTGTACTTGGCTTCAAGTTCTTACAATAAAATTCTGCTGTAAAATTAAGTAAAAGTAACGGTGGAGATTGGACAGGATTATCTCGCAACTTTTGCAAACCCGGCTACTACCAAGAGTGGGTAAAGAGTTCCATACCGGACACTTTCTCCATCCTACGAAACTTTATGTTCTCCTGCTATTACCAACTACGTTGATACGCATACTCTTAAGCTATTCAGTTGAGACGTGGCGATAAACACTAACGTGTACCTCTGCTAACTCAAAACGTTCCCTGAATGTATGTGATGACTCGGGTCCAGCATTTACACTAGCTTCGTTCTCTTATTCCTGCATAAAAAAAAAATAAGGAAACAACGTTCGAATCTGGGGTACTTTTCTGTTCCCGACAGGGAAGGTTTGTTCTAGTTTACAACATATTTAGCCGGTAAAAGTCGGCATATTCATTCAGCCTTACAGCCATCAAGGTTAATTGAAACCAGTGAAACACTGGCATACCAAACTTTCACCTTACCTAAGGCTCAATTTGGGATCGAAAAGAGGGAAATAATTCAGTGAAAAATGCGTTATTCTATTATATAAATTTGTTAGAAATAATTTTTGTATAGCATATTTAGAATGATTGGTAAAAATGAGAAACGTTCAGGTGCGATTACTTTTCAGGCAGCACTATTTCATGCAGTTGCAATATTCGTCAGTTTTTCATGTAATTGCATGTAGTACGTAAATCCTCCTCCCCCCTTCCCTCGTCTACAACTGTGACAACCCGTAACGCCTTCCACTTTCCACTTGCCTAAAACGATTTATGAAAGACATTTTAAACTTTATCTAGACAAACGTTATAGTGTGTCGCCGCCAAGTAACAGTACATCATCCCATTGTAGACATCCTATTGTTAAAAAAATTGATTGTTAATGATAAAAAGGCGGCTCACCTAGCAGACATGTGTCTGTTAACTGTAAGTACTGAAAGCATATTTTGGCTTGTTGAGAATAAATCCTAATGCGACAGAAATGTTTCAAATTGTAGAAAATGTAAGGGGAAGGGTCAGAGATTAAGAAAAACTTTAATTTAAAGGATGAGTGTCCACCAATCATAAAGAAAAAGATGCGTCAATGACGTTGTTTTTATGTTACTGTCTAGCTAGCTAACTAATAAGATTTTTCCCATGTTAAATCCCATAGACTTTTGCTCATGGCTTGCTTGAGAAGGCCGACGTACCTGAAGTTTTGCAGACGGATGCATAGTGATCTGAGGATGGTCCTTTTGTTGGTTTGGGGGCTGTAGGGGTCAGGACAAATGCGTGGGAGGGTTTTGAAACTCGCTACCGGTGAATTTAAATTTCGTTTCTTTTCCAAGTTACAACTAAAGATTTTAAGCAATAATGGCTTGAACAATCAAGACTGGTCCTTAGATTTATTGTAAAAGCCTGGACGAACTAAAAACTGAACTGTAACGAAGGACAAAGTAAAGAAACAGTAACGTTGCCGTGGATTGCGTAAGAATAAAGGGATGCACGTTAGATGATGGTTACGCAACAATACGAGCATACACGAGCTATGGTTTTTTTTTTGTTAATAACCCACATATAATATGCTTCGCGTTCTGCTGTTTTAGTAACAGCGACCTTCGGGGGTTTCTGCATGACTAAATGTTAACGAAATCTTGAAAAATTAATGAAAGGTGCAGGGATAAACAAAACAACTGAAGGGGATGCGCTGATTGAGTGAGCGAAATGAACGAAATCAGCGATTGTTAGCCAGTGTGTGCAAAAATGGGAGTGAAGCATCTTAAACAGACGGTGTAACCTTATGTACGTTAACAGTCCTATGAAAGTTGTGATATCCACCCAAAACCAAAACTGGTAGAAAAACCCGTCAAGTTTCCAAAAACAGTCGGCCTTCGAAGGTAGTGATATCATTCCACCAGGGAAAAGCCGCCAAGGTTAATCCTATTAGCCAAGTGAATCGCACATACTAATAGTTCGACAGTTAAATGAAAACTAGAAGATTGCTTGCTACTAGCGGTAGCAATCTTCAAGCTTTCATTTAACTGTCGAACTATTAGTATGTACGATTAACTTGGCTAATAGGATTAACCTTGGCGGCCTTTTCCTGGTGGAATGATATCACTACCTTCAAAGACCGACCGTTTTTGGAAACTTGGCGGGTTTTTCGACCAGTTTTGGTTTTGGGTGGATACTGTCTTGTTAGCTTGCTAATAAGATTTTTCCCATCTTAAATCCCATAGACTTTTTGCCCCTGGCTTGAGCAAAATTGAAAAGGTCTACGTAACTGAATTTTGGCACACGGATGCATGGTGATCTGAGAATGGTCCTTTTGTTGGTTTGGGGTTTGTAAGGTTCAGGACAAATGCGTGGGAGGGTTTTGAAATTCGCCACCAGCGAATTTAAATTTCGTTTCTTTTCCAACTTGCAACCAAAGATTTCATGCAACAATGTCTTGAACAATCAACACTGGTCTTTAGATTTTTTGTAAAAGCCTGGACGAATTAAAAACTGATCTGTAGCGAAGGGCAAAAAGAGGACACATTAACGTTGCCGTGGATTGCTTAAGAATAAAATGATGCACGTTATGGTTACGCAACAATACGAGCATCCACGAGCTAACGGGGTTTTGTTAATAACTCAAAAATAAAATGCTTCGCTCAGCTTAAGTATGAATAAAATGCTTCGCGTTCTGCTGTTTTAGTAACAGCTACCTTCGGGGGTTTCTGCATGTCAACTAGAGCAAGAGCCCATGCCGAGATGTCTACGTCATAAGGTACAGATGTTTTGACTGTTGGATTATCTGCGGAAAAGTAAGTCTTTTAAGAATACCCGGGTCTTGTGAGTCAATCTGGACGCTTTTGGGGCATAGGGGGGTTAAAAGACCGCCAAAAATGACCGTCATTTACCTCATAAAGGTACATGGATGAAATTAGTGTCAAAACAATCTTTAGTGTACCAGATTAAGGGCTGCACACAATAAGACACGAAAATCGG
>JAHWFP010197115.1:69141-111110 GCA_023313725.1 Lithobius niger
CCAAATAACAGTAGATCATCCCATTGTAGACATCCGATTGTTAAAAAATTGATTGTTAATGATAAAAAGGCGACTCACTAGCAGACATGTGTCTGTTAACTGTAAGCAACTGAAAGCATATTTTGGCATGTTGAGGATAAATCCCAATGCGACAGAAATGTTTCCAATTGTGTAAAATGTACGGTAAAGGGTCAGAGATTAAGAAAAACTAAAATTTAATGGATGAGTGTCCACCAATCATAGAGAAAAAGATGCTTCAATAACGTTGTTTTTATGTTATTGTCTAGCTAGCTAACTAATAAGATTTTTCCCATGTTAAATCCCATAGACCGTTTGCTCATGGCTAGCGCAAAATTGAGAAGGCCTACGTACCTGAACTTTTGCAGACGGATGCATGGTGATCAGAGGATGGTCCCTTTGTTGGTTTGGGGGTTGTAGGGGCCAGGACAGCGTGGAAGAGTTTTGAAATTCGCCACCTGCGAATTTAAATTTCGTTTCTGTTTCAAGTTGCAACCAAAGATTTTAAGCAACAATGGCTTGAACAATCAAGACTGATCCTTAGATTTATTGTAAAAGCCTGGACGAACTAAAAACTGTACTGCAACGAAGGACAAAAAATAAAAAATATAAACGTTGCCGTCGATTGCGTAAGAATAAAGTTATGCACGTTAGATGATGGTTACGCAACAATACGAGCATACACGAGCTAATGGGTTTTTTTTTGTTAATAACCCAAAAATAAAATGCTTCGGGGATTTCTGCATGACTAAATGTGAACGAAATCTTGAAAAATTAAGGGGAAGGTGCAGGGATAAACAAAACAACTGAAGGGGATGCGCTGAGTGAGTGAGCGAAGCGAACGAAATCAGCAATTGTTAGCCAGTGTGTGCAAAAATGGGAATGAAACACCTTAAACAGACGGTGTAACCTTATGTACGTTCACAGTTCTATGAAAGTTGTGATATCCACCCAAAACCAAAACTGGTAGAATTTAAATAGTAGCAATCTTCTAGTTTTCATTTAACTTTCGAACTATTAGTATGTGCGATTAACTTGGCTAATAGGATTAACCTTGGCGGCCTTTCCTTGGTGGAATGATATCACTACCTGCGAAGGCCGACCGTTTTTGGAAACTTGGCGGCTTTTTCTACCAGTTTTGGTTTTGGGTGAATTTATCCTACGGAAGTTTACACGGCCTGGAAGCCACTCACTCCATCTAAAGTGCTAAAAGTGATGAAAGTGTTCTTTGTTTCTTTAGCATTATGCAACAGATAATAGTACTGCTGTTAAGCAACAAAATCATGCACATCGTGCTAGAACCATGAAATCTGTCAAACAAATCATTGTTAACAGTACAAATCGAACTATCAACAGAGCCTCTTCGAGATACCCTCCCAAGAGTCTACACCCCCCCCCCCGAGTCCCTTTGTGGCCCCCAAACATTCCCCTCCGTAAGGCTTTGAGACCAATCAGTTCTTGCAGATCGATCTAAAAGCATGCAAATTGGTTGACAAGCTGTTAAATGCCATAAGTTATGAAAAAATGCACATCGGGCTAAAAGCTTGAAATTCGGTACACAATTAGTTCATAGTAGTGCAAATTCTTTTAGGTCGATCAGAAAGAATTTGTTGCTCAAGCCTCAGGGAGAGGGCACATGAGGGTTATTGGGGGATAGGGGTCTTGGGAAGGACGTGGAGGGACGGTGCTCGATAGCTAGTTACATTTTTGCTGCTGGGAGTGGCTTACTTGTGTAATAATTTCATACTCAATCTGCAAAAATCTGTTGGTAAGTACTCATGGAGGAGGCACAACAGGGCATGGGGCGCCTGGGGTGGCTGTCTAGAGGGAGCTCTAAAGCTAGTTCAATTTGTAATGCCAAGCTTGACTTGTGCACCAAATTCTATGCTTTTATCTCGATGTCCAAGAATTTGTTGTCAACTTGGAGTGGGCAGAGGTGGGGCGCTGGGGGGCCTCGGGAGGTTATATCGAGGAAACTCTATAGTAAGTTCGATTTGTACATCTACTAATGACTGGTGTACTGAATTTCAAGTTTTTGGCCCGATGTGCATTACTTCCCAATTTATGGCCCTTAACAGTTTTACTAGATTAGTTGTTTTTTTTTTTTTACATGATTTTTTTCTGTCGCCAGATTAAAAATAATTTTTCACCAATTTTTTATTTTTACGTAATATCGCAAATCAGAAAATCAAGTTTCACTTTCATAAATTTCGCTTTCAGTTTCGCCTTAGGAGTGAGTGATGTCCATGAAACAACAGAGCTACTGCTGTATTTTTTTTTTCGTTTATATTTATTTGTATTTTTATTTATTTGCGTGACTATTTTTATGGGAAATTGTTTTAACCCCTAGGTTATTGAAAAATAAAATTTGTAGGACTTTTCCGGGGGGGGGGGGGCAACGTCGTGATATCGGGTGCAAATGCTTGCAGGCATCTAGCAACACCGTCTGTGATTGCAGCGTGGAATAATAGTGGGTAGAGAGATGGCGCCAGGTGTTGTCTCTTAGCGACAACGAATGAAAGTGAAACTCACCGAAGAGAGCAGGAAAATGAAGCAGTAGCAAATGCGCTAATAAACTGAATACGAAAATTAGGCAAAGAAATGATTAGGTGAGACAGATCAGATAAATAAAACAAAAAAAGATAAGCAGCCGACGTGTTTTACTGCATCTCGTCTTATGCACAACAAGACAAGTTGTAGAGGTCTGCCATAGATTAGAAAGTTAACTAGATGTACCGTCTCACTTCTTCCCGTACTACGCGGACCTCTAGTGGTAGTTGCGGCTACTAATACCTCTGAAAATGCTTTGCATTCGTTCTGTTACAAGGGCAAAGCATTAGCAGAGGTATTAGTAGCCGCAACACCGCTAGGGGCCCGCGTCGGACGGGAACAGAAGTGAGACGGTAGATCTAGTTAACTTTCTAATCTATGGGTCTGCCATCCTACGAGTAACAGGAGAGTCCAATTCTAATCCAAGATTAGAACACAGGTAGGATCTGATTTGTGGTGAAATCTGACCAATCGAGCAAGGAGTGGCGAATGCTAGCGGCCCGCTAAGGATGGTGACGTGTTGAACCAAAGCGTGGACTACGAAGAAATAACCTTCAAACACATTTATGACGAAAATCCTTTTAGTTCTGTTTTTTTTTTTTTTTAGAGCAAAAGTTCTACACCATTTGGCTTTCCGTGTCAAGAATATTGTAGTTACATTAAAATAGCCTGCAAAAGGCCCCAGGCCTTGTCCATACCTACGTTTTAAGCTATAGAACTTGAAAATCGGTCCAGCGGTTCGATATCCAGGTGAGGGGAAAGAGTCCCAACAACAAGATCTGGCCGTATTGTGGACGCCGAACGGTTCGTTTGTTGTTATTAAAATTTGCAGTGCAGTGAAATAGTTACGATACTACCCCAAAATAATACAGAATTTTGTTGCTCTATGTAAATTCTGGGCGAAACTATAGATCACATTTTTACGTCTAACATGTAAGTTCATGCTGAGGCTTACGTAAGGACCGCTGCCGCGGTCCTTGATACTGAATTTAGCCTCTCAATCTTTAATTAGTGATTAATTAAGCCTTCTTAGCAATTTTAAGTATGCGAATCTGGTGTTGTGTGATGCCAAGAAGTTGTGATTTCTGCTTATCACTAAAGCACAAGAGTGTTTATCACTTATTGATCGCCCGCCTGATAAACCAACCAGAGTGCTGACCGGATGATTCATATTTTTACATCAAAAGAGTTTAAATTGAAAAGGTGGGAAGCGATCAATATTTTTACTGAGTGTGTACATACTCGTCAAATTGTCTAAACTGAATCGTACAAACTATTTTTACCATATAAAGAAAGAAAACACTTTTTTTTTGCATTAAAACATGGCTCCATTCCCTTCCCTGAATCCAGAGCAGCTGCATGGTTCTATACATTTTTCATAATGGTGAATTTGATAGCAGACACAAAAGATACATAAGAAAAAACTGAAAAAGTTAGGCATTTTGCACAGCCCCATGTTTGCGGATAGATATTGTGGTGTATTTGATAGCACATTTATTGAGTTATCTCAAGTGGCCTTAGCCACTAATGTTGTATCTTTGCTTACTTGCCACTAGGTGGCTACCTTTGCATGTTTAGTATGTATGATGCACTCTGGGATCAGAGTGCATGCTGGTATTGTAAGCTAAGTCTATAAAAGAGCCAGCCAGGGCCATTTACCTGGCTGCCAGTCATTCACAAAAGAGGTCTCCTAGCTGTCAATTATTCGGGGGGGATTTCCTCTGGTCATGGGTCACCTCAACATGAACCCATTAACTTGTGCAGAATGCAACAATGGCGACGAGGATTAGGAAATATCTAGGGAAAGAAAATTTGAATTAATACTTTGGCAAACCAACGTAAATTGCTGAAATACGGTATACCCAGGCTTGGGGCACTGTATAAGTATTAATTTATGAATTTAAACTTAAATTCCGTAGCTAGGGGGCTGCTAGTGCCTGGAGTGTTGCAGTGTGGCAGGCTGCAATAGCCAGAGAAAGTGGCCCAGCGGTCTAAATTGTGCTTCTTCAAGACGTCTGGCCAACGCAGGAGAGGGACAAAGGACATCCTGGATACGGGTATTTGGTCAAATACTCCCGAGGTATTTAGTGAAAATTTTGTAAGACCCAAAATTAGGCAAAGATTAACGTTTGTGCGTGAATTCCAAGTGCACCATTGAGGACCTGTGGCATAGCACTGCAGGCCGGTGGGAATGTTGCGCGCAGGCTAGGAGTGTTTAAAATTAAATTTGTTGTAATTTAATTTTTGACTAGGCAGTCGTTTTTGCTTAATGTCAGTCATTTATTAACTGTTACATTGCATTATTAAGAATGTCAACTCAGGTTAAAATGCTGAATTTACAAGAATTAGTGTTGTAAACTAATTGAAAAAGTGCAGTTGTTTGGCTAAAAGAGGTTTAAAAAGGCATATGATTTAAACAAGAGTAAGAGAAATTTAAGTGTTTTTCTATAATCTTTAAGAGGTGTGATTTGCGACCGCATTCTCTGAGTAACCTAGCAGGTTACACAAAAGCCAGTGAAATTGTTGAAATTTGTCATATGTAGGCCTAAGCTAGAGCAAGCTGTGCTAATGTTTCAAAATTAAAAGTTAAAACTAACTTACCAAAGGGGATTAGTCCTGCAGTTAAATGCAGTTTAACTTAGTAGTTGTAGTTGTTCTGCTATGGCTTATGAGCGAAAATTTTGAAAAAGCAGAGAGATTTAGTTTCAGGAGTTCAGCCTTTACACCAGGTGTAGCTATAAGGTTATTTGGTGGACCTGGAACAAGGTCTAATTCAGAGTTGAATTCTGATTTAGAGTGTAATTTAAATCAAACTATTGAATTTAAGCAGGGTATAAGTGAGGACAGTGAGGAAGTTAGCATAATGCCGACAAATCCGCCAGCAGCTGGGTCCCTCACCCCTACTCGAATTCATAAGAGGTTTGATGAATTCAAGCCAGAGTTGGAGCCTTGGTCATTTTACTATGAAAGGCTTACAAATCATTTTTTTGCCTTTGACATTCCAACAGACAAACAGGTTCCAATTTTTCTGGCCAGTGTAGGGTGCAGCGACGTCACCACCAATCGACCAATGACTGGCAAATTATTGCACAGATCACTGACGTAGGCATGCCGCTCCTCTGATCTCATAACGTACGAACTGGATAACAAGCTTGTGTAGTCATGTCGGCATGAGAAATTAGCGTGGACTTGGGCTTCTTGTTTGGACAATCGTTCATGGCTTTAATGCTTAGTACTTTTTTTTTAGGGGAGGAGAAATATTTAAATCAACTTCTACTGTAAGACATTTGTTTTTTTTTTGTCAGGGAAGGCGAGGAGGGAGCAAATTCATAAAACTACTTTTGGGCAATGACTGTGCTATCTAGATATTTCATCCTTATCCGTCGTGCGATGTGGCAACGTCGCAGTCAGATAAACGAAATGTTCAAAACGCCGATACTAAATGGTTTGGACGCTTCCAGTATCGAAAAACTGCCAAACGGTGCTGAATATTTTTAATGTTGATTCAGTTCACTAGTGTTCTAATTAAACTTACAGTTTAAAATGAAACCGATTGAAGAATCGTAGTGGGCTCGTTTTTAATAATTGAGATGTGTGCGCCATCATGCCATCCAACGCAGTTGATCAAAAGCTAGAAATGCAAGCGACCACTGGTTTTACGGTTGCATACGCGTCGTGGAACCGCGGCCAAGAAATCATTTGGGTGTTAGGATTGTATTCTTAGGAGGGGTAATTATTCACACGTGTTAGACAATTAGTAGCCATAACGATTGCTGTATTCCCAAGAGGAAACAGATCGCTCTCACTATAATTGGTTTAAACAGGTTTATTAGAGTCGATTAGACTCTTATGCGAACGGTTTGTCTGTCTGTCTGGGTGTCTGTCAGTCAGTCTGTCTGTGTGTTCGCGCTATAGCATTTTAACGAATTATCGGATTTCTGTCAAATTTTGCACACACATTCTACGGGTCATTTCTAGGTCTAAGTTCGAAAATCGCTCGAATCCGTCGGGGAAATCCTCCACTAGAAATAATCAAAGATTTTTGTTCGCAGCAAACGTACAAGGTTCGTTATTTTTTCTCCAGCCGACTGACGTCATCCATCCACGACCAATTACTGGGAACTATGTAGCCTTCGTCAGTGGCTGATGTCACCACCCACCGTCCAATGACTCGCAACTTGCTATTACTATTAATATACAGATCAGTGACGTAAGCACGCGACCCACTGATCTCATACGTACGAACTAGATAACACGCTGGTATAGTCATGTTGGCATGCGAAATTAGCGTAGACGTGGGCTACTTGTTTGGACAATCGTTCATGACTTTAATGCTTAGTACTTTGTTTTCGGAGGGGGAGGAGAAATATTTAAAACAACTTCTACTGTAGGACATTTGTTTCTTTTGTTGTCAGGGGAGGGGGAATCAAATTCATAAAACTACTTTTGGGCAATGACTGTGCTATCTAGATATTTCATTCTTATCAGTCGTGCGATGTGGCAACGTCGCAGCTCTGTGTGTCGCAGTAGGATAAATGAAATGTGCAAAACGCCGAGACTAAACGGTTTGGAGGCCTCCCGTATCACAAAACTGCCAAACGGTGCTGAATATTTTTAATGTTGATTTAATTCACTAGTGTTCTAATTAAACTTGCAGTTTAAAATAAAACCAATAGAAGAATCGTAGTGGGCTCGTCTTTAATTGAGAAGTGTGCGTCGCCATGCCATCCATCGCAGTTAATGATCGACAGCTAGAAATGCAAGCGATCACTGGTTTTATGGTTGCATACGCGTCGTGGAACCGCGGCCAAGAAATCATTTGGGTGTTAGGATTGTATTCTTAGGAGAGGTAATTATTCACACGTGTTAGACAATTAGTAGCCAATCGATCGCTGTATTCGCAAGGGAAAACTAATCGACTCTCACTATAATTGGTTTAAACAGGTTTATTAGATTTACCGGTGTACTGAACGAACATGATTTTACGGTAATGGTGACTATTCTTGAAGTATTCGGACGATTTTCTGCTACGTCAATGGATCATTTAACTCATTTTAATGAGAATAGAAAATGCCGTAGCGTATTACACAGTACAATACACAACGTACCTTGGTTTTTCTTCTGTTTGAAATTCATAAAATTAAACCTCCGGAGACTTTGTCTTGTCGTCGAATGGACAAAGAGGTACGTAGCATGAAGCCAGTGTTGTTAAACTTTAATAATTTGGTGCCAATACAATGTTTTAAGCTTAAAATTTACGTGTCTTGGGTCACGAGTACCTTTCACAGTTCCATCCGCATGCTACAGTATTTCATTTTCGGAGTTTTTGCAGCTCGACTGGTGGCAGAATCGGTGGCTAACTGGACGACGCGTCGAATTTCTAACGTTAAGCCTGCCGGCCATCCAGGAAACCGTACAGTACTAACAAAATATATCATATCACGATGTAATGGCTGAATAGTAAAACGTTCTTTACCACGATTCAATGGCGGACTTCCAGATAATGACTGCACTTCCAGTTCGGGGCCCCAAAATGGTTGGGCTTCGCTTCCAGGTCAGTTTGTTTCATACTCCGAATACTGGTGATGCAATATGAAGCGAGATTGTACTGTGAGTACCTTCCTAAACGACCGAACAGAGCGAACAGAACGCACCACTGTTAGAGACAGCTTGGCTCCAAGCTTGACGTCGCGCGTGGGCAGTGATGTTGCGTCAGCCGTTCAGTACCTTCCTAAACTACAACAGAGCTCAACAAGCTCAGCAGAGTATTCGATACGCCATACCTTCACCGCGACAATGTTGCCAATGGATTTGACCAGGATTGGCCAGGCGAGATCAATGCCAAACTGCGAACCATTTTAGAGAGGTGGTTTGCTGGGGTGGAGGTTTGAGCATGCGCGAGCTAACAGTTTTGCCGGAAATAGATTCACCGCTGACAATGTTGACGTCAATCAAGCCGCATCAACATGGATATTCGAAGGGAATGAGCCAAACTGTCACCGCTCTGTTTGATCGTTTAGGAAGGTACCGTGTGTTTCAATTCTAACCATGAATCTATAAAATTAACCAGAGACCCACCAGAGGTCATGCTCCTTGCTGAAAATTAAACTTTGCACCCTATTCAATGGCCACCCTTACAACCAAATAATATATGTGCATTGGCTTCCATGACCAACATTAATAAAATTAAATTTAAATTAATAGCAGACGACTTAAAAAACCAAAGGTGCTAAGGAATACGGCATAAAGACAGTTTAAGATTTGTAATTGTAACAAACTACCTTTATCCCCTACAAGGACGAATAACTGCCTCTTTACTGACAATGTCGCCATTATGAGGTGATAGGAGAAACTACCATAGATGAATGGTAGCCTCGCCACCAACAGTGGTGCACCAGATGGTGAAAGGAGGAATTAAATGGGGGAAAAAATTGGATCTTTTCGCCCTGAATTAACTAAGAAAACTGCTCAAAAAAGAAAAGAATGTTCAGAAAAAATTCAGCATCTGAAACTTTTTTCCAAATATTGTATAGTTTCAGATGCTGAATTTTTTTCGAAAATGATGGTTCCAGACAGCAATTAAGAAAGAGATTATTCAAATTTTGACAAAGAAGTGTTAATTTTAAATGTTATAGTATAGTGTCCGCATCCCATCTTAAGTTCGCCCAGAATGAACACAAATAATCGATTGATATATGTTTTTGGTAGCAGAGTGCCTTGTTGATATCCGAGATAGTTACAAAAACAATGGCGGCCGTCGATTAAAGCCGCTCCATCCAGGAAGACGTAGCCGCTCATAAAATATTTTCAGGACTCAAGATACGCCGCGCACACAATAGGTATAACTTTTAATTTTAAAGGGGGAAATCTTTAAAAATTTTTAAAGGTTTTCACAGTTTGGCTCGTTGGCAGCCAGAAATAGATGTAAAGTACGCAACCAAAGCAACACGTTTAGCGAACTATGATTCAAAAATAACGATGTGTCTGAAACAAAAAGAAAATACGAAGTTAGTAAAAAGTCAACATCGCAAAAAAAAAAAATAAAAAAAACACATAATCACGACAAATCCGTACATTAACACTTTGGTTCCCAACTTCAGTCAATAAAACTTACCGTTCTTCCAAAAATAATTTTGTAACAAAAAAAAAAAAACAATGCTATAATGAACAATTGAACATCTCTGGTCGGAGCCGATTGAAATGAGTAAGGCTTACTTTTTAGCTTGTAATACAGAGGGAGTGAATCGTAAAAACCTACGTGTCGTCTTTGAACGACCCGTTACCCGTGTGGACAAATGGTTGTAGCCAGACAAAGGCTCAGTAATTGGCAGAGTGGACAGCGGCCAAACAAAGGAACTCACTCGATCGACGGTTGATCCGGAGGGTGGAACCAAAACAGTGATTGTGGCAGCAGTGACAAAGGCACCTCATAATCGGTCAGAGGACTTGTCCATCTGTATCCACCACCCGTCAAAATCACGTACTCCAAACCGTAACTGAACTGCAAACATGAGCCACAATAATCGAGTAGTACATAAAAAAAAAAATCGACATACAGTTCAAATTTAGTATCATAAGAAGCTAATGAAGGGGGAACCGAAGATATTCGAAAAAATCATAAACGAGTGGACACAAATTAAAGGAATTCATGTAATTACATTACTCTTGATGGATCCTAGATGATGCTATCAACATCATTTCTAACCGCTTTTATTAGTTATCTGACTTACATGCAGTAATCCCCGATCAGCGTACTACTTTGTGCTATTGGTTCATATATCATAACCTCTCGACAAATTTACACAATTATGGTGTTTGAGAAAATCTATACTAGCTGGTGTTTATACGATCTCATCTTCACATGTAAGACAGTTTCGGTTTCGTGTTACTAGTGCATTAGGCGCGTAGATAAAATTGTAAAATGTATAATTTTTTACATTTTTGAGAAATTCGATGCTAGATTACAGCGAGGCGACCTCAGCTGCAATAATTCAGGATGACACGATCGTCATATAACGCCATCGTCAATTAGCCTAGTTCTATATGTTATAGATTCGTAGATGGCAATTACCCTCTGACAAACATACTATTTTTTACTGTTTGAGAAAATTAATACTATTGGTGCTGGCACTGATCACGGGCCCATCATTACGACAGGGCATCGGTTTCGTGTTACTGGTGCGTAGATGGAGCCACAGAGTAAAATGTACAATTTTATGTTTTTGAAAAAAAAATCGCCACTAGATAACAGTGAGTGTACCTAATTGTCATATAATGGACTGATCCGATGAATGTGCGCATATGAGAATTACTTTCGTGTGTTATAGGTTCATAGATGGAGCCACCACTAAAATTAACGTTATTTTTATGAAGCAAGCAGTCTGCATTAAAGACTGTCCTTGTGAGGATACACAATACACTAGTCCAAGAAAGAAAGAAAAGACAACTGCCCCGACTGGGACTCGATCCCAGGACTTCCCGTTTACTAGTCGGGCGCTCTAACCACTGCGCTACCGAGGCGGGTACTGGCAACAGGCTCCAGCCGAGCTAAGTAGCTGTTCAATCTTTCTCAGTGGTGACCTAGAGATCACAAACAAACACACAAGAAGGGAAAGCAACATTGCTTCTTGGCCTCCACACTAGAAATAATGCAAGTAGTAAATAAAGGTCACCACTGAGAAAGATTGAACAGCTACTTAGCTCGGCTGGAGCCTGTAGCCAGTACCCGCCTCGGTAGCGCAGTGGTTAGAACGCCCGACTAGTAAACGGGAAGTCCTGGGTTCGAGTCCCAGTCGGGGCAGTTGTCTTTTCTTTCTTTCTTGGACTAGTGTATTGTGTATCCTCACAAGGACAGTCTTTAATGCAGACTGCTTGCTTCGTTTACCCTTTACCTTGTGATTTTCTTTATTTAGTTATTTTTATGTTGATTTTTTTTTTGAAAAAAATTATACGCAGAATAAAGAAAAAGTGACAACGGACAACTAACAGTTAAGTCATTTAATGTAAAACCCGCATTGTAAGGGATATCCGGTGAACCCAAAGACCAATACGATGAAGATAATAGACGGACAATAATACAACGACAAAAACTAGCAAAAGAAAGAATCAAGAATGCGTTAACCCAAAGAATGGGATAGGAGAAACCAGGAACCCGTTTAAATTAAGAGACCTACAACGTCATCTCTCTTCAGTGTAGTAATTTGTGTTAATGGTTTACTAGCGGAGTCGCTCGTTTCGCACTCTTTCCGCGTCAGCTTTCATGCTGCAAATCTTGTCCTGCTGACAGTCATTCCACGTCTAAAACGATCAAGCAAATGGTCAGAGTGCAGTACGCGTTTTTCGTAAGGCTTCACTGCCTAAACAAATGATAACCATAAATCATTCCTACAGTCTGGCCATCTGAGAGCTACGTGCGCGTCGACATGCTTCCAGTAATTTCTTTGATTTCAAGAGCATTACAAAGTGATGTGCTGATTATTTCGACGCAAACTAATTGTAATTATTGCTCACAGTTCGTCCATCGAATTCGTAAGCGCGCCTGCGTGTCATCTATATCATTCAAAACATAAGATTTGTTTTTGTTTGCACATTTGTACGTCTTCTCCTCCAGAAGTAAGAAGGTGAGAGATGAAAGATTGAGAGAGAGAGAGCAAAACAACACAGATTGAAAAGGTTTACTTTACGTTGAAATCGCTCGCTCTCCTTGCTCAATCCACGCACCACCGTTCTTCAGAAGCACGAATATTTGGCACCCTTTTAAAACCAGGTTTCCATGCATCAATTCAGTTGACACAAAACCAATTTTAATATCTCTATGTGTTAGGTTGTAAATTACGTCGTCGTTTTAGGCTATTTTTTCCGTGCATCCTAATCCTGAGAATTTCTCTTCTCTCGAGGAGGTTTGCATGAACAAATTATGACGTCATGAACAAACATCAAGAGAGTAAAAAAAAAACTTTGACGTTACTTTTTTCGGGTTTTTCGCGTATTTGAGGGTGATAATATCAAGTTACAGCGATAAAAATAGGCCTATACTGAGCGCAATTTAATTATCTTTCGTTTGGTCCTATACTCCCACCTCTGTAGGTGCTTTGATTCCAGAGAAGTAGACGTATAAACACACAAACACACGCGCACATCATACGTCATTAGTGATGATGATGATCCTCAACAAACTTACAATTTTTCGCTTATGAGAAAATCGATAACCGATGGTGCTGATACGATCTCAGACCCACCTTTACGCCCAATACAGTTTCGATTTCTTCTTACTCGTGCTTAGATGCAGCCACAAAGAAAAATGTAAATTTTTTTGATTTTTAAGAAAGCCGACACTAGATGATAATGAAACGTCCCCAATTTTCATATAATGAACTAATCCGACCGTCATAATGTGGGTGCCAGAGTTCCGTGTGTCATAGCTTCGTAGATGGAGCCATCATTAAAATTACAAAGTTATGTTTTTTTTTTTAGAATATCGATACATAAAATGAAGAAAAGGTGATAACATCTAACTAACGGTTATGTCGTTTGGTGTAAGCGATATCTATTAATATTAATACATTTATATACGATCATACACATCATCAGTCACAAAAACCTAAAAGAAAATGTTAGTTTTTCGATCAACTCGTTCTCGAAAACTCATTTGTAGTAAATATATTTTAAATGTGACATTTACCTTGTAGGTCTTGTCTGAAATGTGATCGTCACGTAACTTGTCCAAGATACAGTCAAAAACCCATAAACTTGAACCAATTTTTATGTAACGTGCACTCGCTGACTATACCAAGCGAGCTGACACCCTGTTAATGACGTGCATCGGTATTATTGTGTAGGCGTTCGCCGCTTAAAACAACTTCACTCGAATGTATCCATCACAGCAACGAATTAATCACAGCATTGAAGGGGTGATAACACGGTGACGCCCAAGTAGATGCAGATAAAGAGCCGTTAAAGGTACAGTTGAAGTGTCATAGAGAATAGATATCGGTAATTATGGAGTTTAAGCGAACCACTCCAAATCACTCAATTTTTTTACTAATCGACCCATATCAGCATCCTTTTACCAAATCACATTACAAAACCGGGGGAAAACGTATTTTATGGTGTAAAAAAAAAACGTTGAAAACACGTAAAACGATAACGCCGGCCATATCGCAGGAGACAGAGTAACGAGAAACCGATTTGAATCGCAATGAAAGCAGACGGAAATTACCTAACCTAACCTAAGCTAACAAACCGTACCTACCTAACCTAACCTACCTAACCTAAAAAAAAATAACAACAAAAAACGCAGACAGCATAGTTTGGAACATAGTTTTCCGTTTTCGCGATGCCAACTTTTCGTGCTACTCTGAATCCCGGAACATGGCCGCCGCTTTACACGGCCGGGCCCACCGTTTTACGTGGTTAAAAAAGGTGTTTGGAGAGCTAGAAAACGTGTTTACATAACCAAAAAAACCTTTTCCCTCATTTTTGTAACGTGAAATGAGAAGAGGATGAAGATTTAGGTCGGTATATACGTACCAAAATTGATCGGTTTATCGTGGTTCGCTTAAACTCCACAATTACATAGATATCAAGTAAAATTACGTTTTAGCCAACGTTTATTCATGGTCTTTTTGAGACCTATACGTTATCTCGAATATGATACATAAAAGAGACTAAATTCCCAGGTGGAATTCCGTCTTATTTTGCCTAACTTTCCATAATTACTTCCTGTATTTAGTAAGCTTCTAGCAAGCTTGAGAATGTATGTCCTCGAACATACATTAATAGTAAAAATAAAATGTGGGTGTTACTCGTATACACCGTGTCGGTGGTGAGAATAAGATTTTTTCATCTTTCTAATGTGTTATTTTATTGTAGGAAAGACAATGTTGTCAAGTACTAGCTAACACCAATAAACTCTTTGAATCAAATACTATACGAGATTGTTCTGGCCATCTACCTTTGTGACTATCTGTTGTTCTGCAGTTAGGGACAAATACATGAATGAATTTGAAGGAAAGTATTTTTTTGAAATAAAGTAGTGGGTCAAGTGTCTGATTTTTTTACTGGTTGCTAAAAATTCAAAATGGTGAACCAAAAGAATTTTCGACTAATATCTACTAAATTCTTCTTGAGGTCGAACACAAACTGACCAAAAGCTTACATTCAACCTTCGTGAAATTTAAGATACCTGCTAAAAATGGTGTGTAAACGTGGTTAACTGTAGTCATAGCCAAATCCTTGAAGCGATTTCAACAAATTTGGTGGGAAGGCTTGTTTTAATGACATCAACGTCACCAGGGTAGTCTCCGACATTCAGTAGCGTCAGTTGAATTTAATCAACACCGAATATGATCATTATTTCCGATACTGGAACAGTTCTCCCACATTCATAAATTAATCGTAATACTTAATTCCTCCTTCCTCCACCCCCGGCCTCCCACCCATAGTCACAGTTTCTGCTCCGAACGACCATCCGCAACCCAGGACCCATGTAAGGTCCCTAATAAAAGGTACTGTTGTAAAGTACTTAAATATTAGAGTCGATTAGACTCTTATGCGAACGGTTTGTCTGTCTGTCTGGGTGTCTGTCTGTGTGTTCGCGCTATAACGTTTTAACGAATTATCGGATTTCTGTCAAATTTTGCACACACATTCTATGGCACATTTCTAGGTTTAAGTTCGAAAATGGGTCGATTCCGTTGGGAAAATCCTCCACAAGAAATATTCAGAGATTTTTGTTCGCAGCAAACGTACGAGGTTCGTTATTTTTTCTTCAGCCGACTGACGTCATCCATCCACGACCAATTACTGGGAACTATGTAGCCTTCGTCAGCGGCTGATGTCACCACCAACCGACCAATGACTGGCAACGTCCTCACCTTATGCTACAAATCAGTGACGTAGGCAGGCGGCCCCACCGATCTCATAACGTACGAACTGGATAACAAGCTTGTGAATCACGTCGGCATGCGAAATTAGCATAGACTTGGGCTACGTGTTTGGACAATCGTTCATGACTTTAATGCTTAGTACTTCTTTTTTTGAAGGGGTGGGGAGGAGAAATATTTAAATCAACTTTTACTGTATGACATTTGTTTTTATTTTTTTTTTTGTCTGGGAAGGGGAGGAGGGATCAAATTCATAAAACATTTTTTGGGCAATGACTGTGCAATCTAGATATTTCATCCTTATCAGTCGTGCGATGTGGCAACGTCGCAGTCGGATAAATGAAATGTTCAAAACGCCGATACTAAAGGGTTTGGAGGCCTCCCGTATCATAAAACTGCCAAATGGTGCAGAATATTTTAATGTTGATTCTAATTAATGTTCTAAATAAACTTACAGTTTAAAATGAAACCGATAGAAGAATCGTAGTGGGCTCGTCTTGAATTGAGAGGTGTGCGCCGCCATGCAATCCATCGCAGTTGATCAAAAGCTAGAAATGCAAGCGACCACTGGTTTTACAGTTGCATACGCGTCGTGGAACCGCGGCCAAGAAATTATTTGGGTATTAGGATTGTATTCTTAGGAGGGGTAATTATTCACACGTGTTAGACAATTAGTAGCCATACCGATCGCTGTATTCGCAAGAGTAAACAAATCGACTCTCACTATAATTGGTTTAAACAGGTTTTTTTTAATTATGAAAATGGTTCTGCATGTTGTTCTCAAGCTCTCGGTGGGTTCTCAAAGTCTGAGCGGTGAGAGGGATGGAGCTAGTGGTCTGAAGAAGCTGACGTGAAGAAGGTGAATAGAAAGGGAACTGTACCAACTGTTCTGTCAGTCTGTGCTTGTGGGACCTCGGCGATGTCGGGGCCTACGGAGGAACCACGGACGAGGATCAGACGCGAAATGCAAAAATTAGGACGATGGATTTTCCAGCTGCATTTATGAGATTATGGGACGCTGACTAGCGTATCGCGCCGATCTGCCCTCAAAGGATGAATCAGTGGATCGCGCTATTGCATGAATGATAGCAAAGAATGAGAGGTCGGATAGGACAGGGAATGTTTTTATTTTTCCTATGCACAACTGTTTTTTCAACAGGGCTTCCACAAATCGGAGGAAATGTACAACGGTGGACATTCAGCGCTGACTATCACTTCTCATGGATCGACAGTCCTTACAAATTATGAGTTACACGCTTCCAGAGGACATCTGGTCCAACTGGAGCAAGGGAAACGTTATATAACAGTTTAAATCTCACATGCTTTAAACTGCATAAAATCTGCATTTCGGGTTTCTGCATACATTCCCGAAATATTCGTCCCGGACGTCTTTTTTACATTGGGAACGACCGACGATGCAAAAACGGAATCGAAAAGAATATCACCAGTCACACGTGCTTGAACAAATAGCACCCGCACGTTGACAAAATGTACGTGTCTTATTATTTTTATACGTGTTGCATGTCACAGCATGACCTCCTATATCTAGCTATAGGCTAGCCCTTAATGCGCAAAGCTACACAAATGCCACGTCACCCTATTTACACAACATGTGGAGCATCAGCTTCCCACAGTGCTGGCCAGGATAGAGTGAAAGACTACCAAACTACTTCAGTGCCAATGGGCGTTACACTGACCTATTATGAAGAATATCACCCACCGCATAGTGGACTGCAGTGGCTATGAGAGTTACTTTGGTCTATTACAAAGAATATCCACTCGGCAGCCGGGTCACAAACAATTCCTGCATGGTTGGCAACAACATGCAGAACCAGTTGTTTAATTACAAAAGACCTTTACAACAGTTTCTTTAATTAGGGATCTTACGCGGGTCCTGGCCTCCGGGTGGTCGGTCGGAGTAGAGACTGTAACTACGAGTGAGAGGGCCGGGTCCGGGATGGACGAAGGGTAATTAAGTATCACGATTAATTCTAGTTCGTCACGAGACCGTTTGAGTATCAGAAATATTGATCATGTTCGGGATTGATTAACTTCAACTGATGCTGCTGAGTGTCGGATACTATCCCTGTGCTGTAATTGATGGCGTTAAAACAAGCCTTTGTTGAAACACCTTCAAGGGTTTGGCTGTGACTACAGCAAACCACGTTTTGCACACCACTTTAAGCCGGTATCTTAAGTTTTACGAAGGTTGAATGCTAGCTTTTGATCAGTTTGTGTTCGATCTGAAAAACTATTTAAAAGGGATCAATTTTTTATTTTTATTAACCCATGAAATGTCAGACCCGTGACCCGTCACTTTATTTCAAATACTGTACTCGTACATAATTTCCTTCAAATCCTTACATGTATTTGCTCATAACTGAAAAACAACAGACAGAAAGTCACTCAAGTAGAAGGTCAGAACAATCACGTATGGTATTTGCTTCACGGAGTTTAGTTGGTGTTAGCTAGCTCTTGATACATGTCTTCCGTACAATAAAGCAGCATAGAGTTAGATAGATTATATTGTTATATTGTTATTGTTATATTGTTATTGTTATATTATGATTGTTGTTGTAAAGTATAGTATAGGTTAGTATAGGTTGCATAGGGCCTTAGGGCTTCGGGCAGATGACCAAGATGACGCTCGTTAAACCCTTTTTTTTTTAGTATAGGTTATCGCCTGATTCCCGAGTGCTGAGAACTAACAATGTCGAGGGCCGCGGGCCCGAGCGATTATTAATTAGTTCTTTGCACGAGGGAAGCAGGCGATAACTTATTTATCTACCGATGTCCGCATCTCTGCCCGACGATGAAGAAGCACGCGTCTCCAATAATGATGTAGTGCACGGAGTAGCCTAACAATGCAAGGCGGAAAAGAAAAAAGTTTTCTTTTGCGTTTAGTGCTCTGTTATGGCTTCGGACTTGGTATTCGAGGATTTGTTTGATTTGTCGATTGATGGAGATATTTCGAAAGAGATTACGTAATATAATGTTGGAGATGGTTGTGTCGGAAGTCGTTGCACAAGGGCGCCCTTACATTGGGGCTGTTGCCACCCCATTGCCCTTTTTCTTTGCCTTCTTGCCTTTTTGGTAGACAGAATCATGAAGAAAATATATAAAAATAAAATCAAAAACGTTTAAACAGAGGCTTTTTCCGTAACACCGATTATGCCAAAATAAAGCACGTCCCAAAAAAATTCGCAAAAAAAGGCCCTTCCGGACCCATTTATTTATTTATTTATTTGGTGTTCAGTGAGCGCCCTTGTCGGTGCGTCCGACATTTTACATGGAAACTAACCATCTCCACAATCAAACAAAAATGTACCGTCGGAACTACAGATTTTAAAGAAATTTTTGAAGGAGCAACTTTAAATTTTCGCAATGGGTGTCATATTGTAATTAATTTTAATGCTTGAAATGTTACCGCTATTGCCCGTTTTCTGTACGTATTATGGTGAAAAATAAATTGCCGTTTTGAAAATTGTCAATTTTCACAATGGGACGTGTAACACAGGTTTCGTTAAAAAAAGCTAATCGATCAGCATCGGTGCAGAGAACAGCCCTCTTTAATTGTTGTGTGTTGTATCGTTGTATTGTAATCGAGTGCTAGTTCTCAGCTCCCGTTCATTATTGTGTTCCTGCATCCTTAAATGCAGGGATGAGAGGCGGATATCGGTATAGATAAGTATATTAGAACGATGAAAGATTCTTATTCACACCACCGACACGGTGTATATGAGTAACACCCTCATTTTTTTGGCGATAAACGTATGCTCTAGGTCATAGATTTTTAAGCTTGCTAGCTGTTTACTCAATACAGGAAGTATAAGCAGGGAAAGTTAGGCAAAGTAGCCTAGCTAGCAAGTCGGATTCCCATCTGGGAATTACTAGTATCCTTTATGCATCATATTTGAGATGAGGTATAGATCTGAAAAAGAGCAAAAATAAATGTTGGCTGAAACCTAATATTACCTGATATCTATTCTCTATGACATTTTAGCTCTACCTTATACAGCTCTTTACATGCATCTGCTCGGTCGTCACCGTGTTATCACGCCTTTAGCTCCTCTGTCTACGTTTGTCCACCAGTCATTTGCTTGTAGCTTTCAGCGGTCTACACTCTACAGTATCTCTGGTCAAAATAATTCACGATTCGTTGAAGTATAGTTGGGAGTAAGCAATGTGCTGACCAGGGTATATTAAATAGGTAGTGCCGCTCTTTCTCTCACAACGGTAAACATTTGGTCCAAAGAAGTACCTGCTTTCAGAGATTTACCGCCAGAGGGTGCTGTCGCCAAGTAACGGAAGCGCAAAGCATCATGGGGTTCAAAACTATTTAGCGTCACTAAAACAAATTGGTAACGGTAAGAATACAAAATTAATCGTTTAAAATATACCATAATTCAGATTAAGACATTAAAATCCTTTTAAGAAAGATCAGAACTGGCTGATCGTTTTATTTTTTTTAAATCCAACATTCAATTTTTAAACGGGTTGTCGTTATGAGTGGCGCTCCGCCGGGGCAAAGCCGCAGCTCCTTGTGGGCAGCACGCAGAAGCCCCGGCAACTTTAACGCATGGTTTTGTGTTCCGAGAACGCCCAACGAGCGTGCGCTTCGCCCGTTCAGGCTGAAGCTTCATCCGTGCTTTATGGTTATTTTAACGATCTATATACAGTTTGAATCGAACACAGAATAAGTTCTTCAACTTCGGATATTGCTCACACACGAGATTTTCGTCTATTTCCGCAGGTATATTGTCGCTATTACAATGGTTACCATGGCAACAGCGCTGCCATTTTTTATTTCAAATTTCGGCTGGAACGCGGATTAGACGAGTGCTGCCTTCTGGTGCCGTTTGTGGAAGCAGGTCTTTTTTTGGGCCCTGTTTTCAGAACGCATCACTACCTACATAATCCACCCTGGTGCTGATTTACCCACGCTGGTTACATATTTAATGACCTCATCAGGAAATGAAGCAATGAAGCTTGCTGCGTGGGACGAATTACACACATGTACAATTTTAGTTATTCTTGTCTCCTCAATTTCATTTCAGTTGATCACTACCTGACAAATTGCCCTTTCATTGAAGGTTTAGCACTTACCCATTGTAGTACTTTAGTAATGCACTTTGTACTTTGGTACACCAATATTCTATCGAATAAAGGTTTTGTTCGATATTTCCTGTAAACTGAGAACAGGAAGTGATACTCTCAGAAGCTCTTACAATACGTCATTGTGTCAATGACATGATATACAAACTGAGATATATATATATATATATTACTCTCATGTTCTATGCTCGTATATGTCGTTAAAACACGCTGTTGTGTATGAATAGATCTCACGTGATATGTGAGTAGGTTTGGCTACGAGTTAGCAATTTGTCACCTCCTCGAAGCATCAAAAAGTGTTAATACTTTTTTTTGGCAGCATATATTATTTTTCTTTCTTGCACATGTTTACGTGTGATACAACGAAATTGTCGTGATATATTTTGCACATCATCAGTCATCATTGAATCTGTTCTGAAAACGCTCAGGTGATTGGTTGCTTTCACTTGATAGAAGGGTTGACGGAAGCGTGATGTAAAGCAGCATTTCTGCCTGATTTCCTCAATTTAATTTTTACATAACGTACCAATATGCTTACAATTTGTTCAAAATCAACTTCATGAAGTGTATATTGTAAGGTAGGTTGATCATAATTATTTTCGTACCTTTCTTACGTCAAAATTACGCCATGCCTGTTTTCATTAATTCGTGCTATGATATACACGACCAACAAGTTCAAAGTCACACTCAAAATATATTTACTTCAAATGAACTTTAATGTGAGAGCGAGTTGATCGAAAAAACAATATTTTCTTTTAAGTATGTGTGCCTGATGATGTTCATGATCCTGTATAAAAATATTGACAATAATGTTAATAGATATTGCTTAGAAATGACTTCACCGTCAGTTAGCTGTTATCAACTTTTCCTTATTTTGCGTAACGATTTTCTCAGAAAACATAACTTTATAATTTTACTCAGTGGCTCCGTCTCTGAAGCTATAACACACGAAACTCTTACTCCGGCATCTATATTATGACGATCGGATTAGTCCATTATGTGTCAATTGGGGACGTTTCACCGTCATCTAGTATCGCTTTTCTCAAAAAAAAAATTGTACATTTTATTCTGTGGCTCCATTTTTGCCCATTTTTTAAATTTTACGTCTCGACATTCTCAAAAAACTTAACTTTGTAATTTTACTCGGTGGCTCCATCTTTGAAGCGAAACCGATACTCAGGCCTCCGCATTTTGAAAGTTTACTGTCATCTGGCGTGGGCTTTCTCAAAAACCCAAAACAGTCCATTTTACTCTATGGCTCCATTTATGCACGAGTAAGACGAAACCCAAACTGTCCTAGGAGCAAAAATGGGTCTGAGATCTTATTAGCACCATCTAGTATCGATTTTCTCATAAGCATAAGATTGTAAGTTTGTCGACGATCACCACCTAAAAACCAATAACACAAAGTACTGCGCTGATCAGAGATCAAGTTGTAAATCACAAGACTTAAACGAGTTCCCTGGTCATCCAGTGGTACCACCTGTGAAGTTATAAGACATGAAACTGATACTCAGGCGTTCACATTACGAGATCGGATCAGTCCATTACATGACAATTTGGGGCGTTTCACTGTCACCTAGTGTCGATTTTCTCAAAAAAATATAGAAAGTTCTATATTTTACTCTGTGGCTCCATCCATGCACGCGTATAACACGAAGCCGAAACTGTCCTACATGTAAAGATGGGTCTGAGGTAGTATCAGCACCCATTTAGTATCGATTTTTTCATAAACATAAAATTATAAGTTAGCACCATAAAGTACAGTGAGTATAAACCAATAACATAAAGAACTGCGCTGATCAGATATGACATTGTAGGTCAAGTGATTTAAACGGGTTCCCTGGCCAGTTCCTACTGTTTCTTTGGGCCCACGCATTCATGATTATTTCTTTTGCTAGCTTTTGTCATTGTAATGTTATCCGTCTTTTATCGTCAGCATATTGATATTTCGGTTCCGCATTTTACATAAGATGACTTAATGGTTAGTTAGCTTTATCACCTTTTCTTTATTATATGCTTAGATTTTCCCAAAAAACATAAACATGACGTAATTTTACTCGGTGGCTCCGTCTGTGAACCTATAACGCACGAAAGTCATACTCATGCGCACGCATTGTGATGAGTCGAATCGGGGGACGTCTCATTGTCATCTGGTCTCACTTTTTTTCAAAAACATAAAAATGTACATTTTACTGTGCGGCTCCATCTGTGCACCAGTAACACGAAACCGAAACTGCCCTATATGTCGATGGGTCCAAGATCAGTGTCTGCACAGTCTAGTATCGAATTTCTAAAAACAGTGTAAGAGTATATTTTTATCAAGGGGGTCGCCATCTCTATGACCCAATAACACACACTACTAGGCTGATTGAGGATGGCATTGCATGATGATCGGATCAAACTATTATATGACAATTGGGGTCACCTCACTATCATCTAGTGTCGACGTTCTCAAAAATAGAAAATTTGTACATTTTACAATTTTATCTATGTGCCTATGCACCAATAACACGAAACCGAAACTGTCCTACCTGTACAGATTGGCCCGAGATCGTAGCAACACCATCGAATATAGATTTTCTCAATAAGCATAAACGTGTAAATTTGTTGAGAGGTCATTATCGTAGTACATCACGTTACTTTAAATACCGGTCAGAAGTGATGTAGACATCATCATCTAGTATCAGTCAAGAGTGATGCGATAACATTAAATCATGTAGTTTGTATCCACTCGTTTCTGATTTGTTCGTTTTGTTTGGATTCCATGCGATCCCACTTTATTACTTTGTTATGATACCGTATTTGAAATATATGTAGAATTAATAAATTATGTTTTGTTTGGTGTTCATGAAGGAAAGAAGTGACTGCTATCGCTATTTTTTTTTGTCATAGTTCAATTCAAACCTTAGGCTTTGATCAGTCTTTAAAAGCACGCCAAATTAATAAATAGATGTGTTTTGATGTTCTCAAACGAAATATAATGGTAACTGGCATGTGTCATCATTTCATACTGTCGAATTTTACTCTTAAGGAAAAAAAAGCATATTTGTAATTACATTGGTACGATATGGCGTAGTAACGTAATGGTATACCTCTCACATAACAAATACAGGTGTTCATTCGCAATTAGCAGTAATGACGCGCGTCGTAATGACATGTCGTAGGCGAACGACTAGAGCATGAGTTTTAATAGTTTATTTCCTGTTTTTTAGCCTTTCCTGCTTGTCTCCGTGCTGGTACGTTCCACGTGGCAAATGAAGCTATAGCAATTCATTTTTACCATTTATTTGTGATTCGTGCCCAACACCATCAGCCTTTGTCAGTAACCAACTTTTACTTTATTAGCATTTTATTTCTTGGTGCTTCATTATGTTATTATTTGGTACAGGGAAGAATTAGTGTCTTTGACGGTTTTTTTCTCTTCTTTTTCTAATGAACTAAGAATTACCTGCTGAATAACGTTTTCCTCGGCCATTTTTGGAGCAAAGGCATCGTTTGGGCATAGTGAAGGGGCAAAGTTGGGACTTCAGGAAGCGGCCGTGATGTAATCCGCGTTGGCGGCAGACGCGTTGGACTTGGTGGCGCCGTGCAGGGAAGCATGAAACAGGGCGTAAATCCGACAAGCAATTAATGTTAACGCGACCCAGAATTTTGCCCCAAATCATGTATATTAAGCAAATAACTACAGGAAATGGGGGGAAAAAAGACTAAAATTGTAAAAAAAAAAAGATGGAAAAGACGTCGCATACGCAAAAAGAAAAAAAAAACAATAGTAAACCCCAAATACTAGGCTAAAGCAACTGTAGATGGATCGAAATCAAGCTTGGTTACAAACGAAAGAAACGTTTTCAGGGGATCTTTCTCATTAGAGTCACAATGCCGCTGGAATTGATAATGAGTAAGATACGCAAGATAAAGTTTTGTAACGACTATAGTTGGGCAGGAACGCTTTATCATGCTTCCAAATTGATTCTATGGTGTTAGTGTGATCGTCCGTTTCTGGATCGACAAATTCACACTATGATTTGCCTTTAAATGTTGGTATCCCTCATCCCCCGAGCAATCATAGGTTTCCACAAATCACTAGTAATAGTTGTACCCGGCAGAATCCACTCTTTGATAATAGCTAAAAGCTTTGCCCAATTTCTCTCCTCAACAGTGACTAGGAAAACATTCCCCGACTGGCGTTCTATTCCCCCAAATACCCCTTGCGCCTCCACCCAGTGACCATTTACGTTTACAAAATTTTGACTCGTTAATTTTCCCGGTTCGTGCGACTCCTTGAAAACCTGGAAATGTCGTTGAAAATAAAAATGAAATACCAGCCTTGCAATCTTTAATCTGAAATCTTGAAAAGTAGTGTATGTATCATCAATAGGAAGAAGGAATAGGAGACGACTTGACTTGAAGAATGCTGAAAATTTAGCCCCAACAGTAGGCGAGTGTGAGCATATATTTACACACTATATTATTCTTACAATAATTTTGAAAGTTGAGCTATGGTTTTAATTTTATTTAAGTGTCTAATGGTTGAATACAGCAGAAAGGTTTCACGTGGACTAAGCAGTACAGGAATACTGCGGTACAGCGGCTTTGTAATAAATTTGTAATATAGGACGGGAAGCCAAATGGGCAACAGACATTTTAGCTTTAAAACGGGACAATGACTTGAAACGATCGTGTAAACTAATTCGTAATAAGAACACACCGGTTCACGGTCTGACTGGTTCCCCCACCCTGGTTCGCTCTTCGCAAGCAGTCTCATGTAATCTGGTGTTGTGGGACTTGTATATGGTGTTTAGGAGGTTGGGAGTGATGTTTTGGCTTTTAATTTAGGAGAGTAAGTTAGGTTAAGTCCTAGTTAAGGTATGTAGACCTATATAGGCTCAATCCACCCAAAACCAAAACTGGTAGAAACACCCGCCAAGTTTCCAAAAACAGTCGGCCTTTGAAGGTAGTGATATCATTCCACCAGGGAAAGGCCGCCAAGGTTAATCCTATTAGCCAAGTTAATCGCACATGCTAATATTTCGAAAGTTAAATGAAAACTATAAGATTGCTACTAGCGGTAGCAATCTTCAAGTTTTCATTTAACGGCCATAGTATTATTCGGTGCGATTAACTTGGCTAATAGGATTAACCATGGCAGCCTGCGCAGATGGTATATATAGACCTCCTTAGGCTCAATAAAAGAAGTAAGTAAGTAATAAGAATAATGCTTCCTCTTCATGTTTCCTAAAAGTGCGGGTGAATTGTTGGCTCACGAGCATTGTTAGCATTTGCTTGATCTTCGATGACCGGGTGCGGTTAACGCTCGCTAAAACCCTTTGACCCTTTTTTTCAAATCTTCAGTGACCATGAGTGGTTAACGCTCGCTAAAACCCTCTGAATCTTTAGTCTATGCCTTGCTTCTGGCGTTTGCTGATTGGCATTGTTGCATATACACAATGTTTAAAACAATCCAAAATAATAAAACGGATCGTTCAGGGCCCCATAACTGGATGGTTGGGAACAAACTTGTTGTCAATATTGCCAAATCAAATTATATTACCTTTGGTGCGAGTGAGAAAGACGCGGATAGGCCTACTGAATTTACTTTCCATGTTTGTAATAAACTGTATGTTGTTGGACCTTCGATTTCATGTCAGTGCCGGTCCTTGATTAGAGTTAAAAGAGCAAAATATCTTGGACTTGTGTTTGATGAGAGAATGAAGTGGGATGGCCATATTGAACATATATGTAGTAAACTTCGAAGTATCATCCCTGTCTTCTATAAACTACGTCCAATTTTACCATTTAAATTACTTCGGATGACCTATTTTAGCTTGGTACACTCCATCATCATTACATATAATTTATTGACATGGGGGCTGACCTATATATTATTGTTTTGAAGCCGCTAGTGTAGTGGAAAAGAAGTTGATTCGTATTATGTCATTTGCTAGCCCAATTGAGCATTCAGCTCCTTTATTTAAAAGATGGGTAATTCAACCTGTTCAATTAAATTTTGCTTACTTTGTAGCTTTATACTTACGCAAAAATGTTATTACCCAACTGGCACCTGACAACTTTTCCGATGCAAGATTTAGACTACTTTTGCCAAAAGTTAATAATCATTTTGGAAAACAATGTTTGAAGTTTATTTGTGCTAAACTGTTTAACGCTCAGTTTACGTGTCACCCCCCATAATGCAACTTTTAATAAAAAACTGAAGCTCTGGTTGGCTGAGAGTGACGTTTGGATGGAGTTGTGGTGTCTTTAATAATTGTTGATTGTCTTTGAAGGTGTGTTGCTCTGCCGAATTTTTCTTTTCTTTTTAACTTAAACTTAAAACTCTGATACAACTTTAATTCCTGACTTGTGCTCTTTTGTGGGTTTGTTACCAACGCTAAGTTTTTTCGCCCACGGTTGATCTATCCTATTTCTATTTTTATGTTTTTTGTTGTTTGCTTTTCTTGCGCATCTTTATGCTGTTTTTTTTTCCATGTACTGGCACAGCTCACGAGGTTCCCTCATGCTGTGCTCTTTTTGCTGTAAATAAAAAAAAAAAAAAAAAACTTCTGCAGTGGGACGACCAATTGAAATTTCTATTTCCAGAAGTAGATTTTTAAATGAGCTAAGAACCAATTTTCTACGACAAATGGTTTAGTCTGCAGACACCTTTGTGTAAACGCGTCCAAAGTCCATCATCATCTTCACCTTGTAAGACAATAATGATACGGCCTACTCACGATTCCAGCTTAAGTCCAGATCTCCAATGTGACAAATCGGAAATTAATAAAATTTTGTACACATGTTGGCCAAGGCCCACAAAGCTCATATACCAAATTATAGTGGAAAATGTTGAAAAACGGCGGAGAAATTAAGCATCGAAATTTCGGCTTTAGCATGGGAGACCGAGGTCTAATGTCTTCGTATTATTAGACTTTAGGGACATTTACCCGGAAATTGGTATGCATTACGATGTGTGTCGTGTACGAGCAGCAACGTTATGTCACTATATATTCTCGCTTTACGCTTCCCCTTATTCCGTATTAGGGCTCGTTTACGCAATGAGATCTTCTCGCTCGCCGAAAGCTATTTGCTAGACAACCGTTATTTATTTACGATTAATTTTCCGTTTCTATTAAATGAATGCGGTAATAGACAACAAATTAAATGTATTATGAATAACAACACGGACAACGAACAAAATGCAACAGTCATTTTAAACATTGCTACAACATTGTTGCCATTTCACGCTATTTCCAAAATTTGCTATTCTCGCTGAAAAAACAGCTCCTAGCAGTGATCAAACGACGGCAAAATAAATAGCTACGCGCAGCGAGAATTCAAAATCCAACATGGCGTCCATTTCGTAGTTATCGAATCGAAGACAAACCTTTGAATGCCGGTATTCAGGAATCTGTCCGTCGTCGTGTACTGCAGTAAAAATTGTTTTCTTGTTGTCATAAATCACGCTGTCAAGTTGCACGCATAGTACGTCGTGTCGTGAGGCACGAGGAGAAAATTTGCGTCCGCGTTGTTGCCATGGTTACTATGCCATGCAGATTTAGTATTGACCAAGTAAAAACTAGTAAGCGAGAAAATTGTCTTGCGTAAACGCGCCCTACGCAACAACAAGTTTCTCACTTACTAGCTTTCACTTGGTTAATACTAAATCTGCTGGCTGCTTTTCGCCTTTACCGAAGAATGTGGCTTTCAAGTCGTCTATATGTAGTAACCATGGCAACAACGTGAACGCAAATCTCCTCCTCTTGCCTCGCGACACCGACGTACGAAGCGTGCAAGATGACAGCGTCGATTCATGACAACCAGAAAACAATTTTTACTGCTGTACAAGACGACGGACAGATTTCTGAATGCCGGTATTCGATGATTTATCCTTGATTCAACAACTCCGGAATGGACGCTACGTTGGATTTTGAATTCTCGCTGCGAGTAGCCATTTATTCTGCCGTCGTTTGATCACTGCTATAGAAGCCGTTTTTTCAGCGTGAAATGGCGTGAAATGGCAACAATGTTGTACCAATGTTTAAAATAACTGAACTTTGTTCTTTATCCGTGTTGTTATTTATAATACATTTAATTTGTTGCCTATTACCGCATTCATTTCAGATAAACGGGAAACTAATCGTAAATAAATAACGGCTACCTAGCAAATAACGTTTGGCGAGCGAGAAGGTCTCGTTGCATAAACGGGCCCGTAGGGCGCATTTGCGCAAATCGCCTCTGCATTCTCGCAGCTAAATGCTAGAAATCATCTGTAATCATCTATAATGGCGATTTTGGCGCTGCCTGTTCGCAACGAAAACACTCAATAATGCGAGTTCAGAAGCGACTGGCAAAATTATTTCGAGGAGGAATTCTATATCTTATTGTAACGGACTACAGCAAGCATTTACTCAAACGATGTCGGATTCAGCTAACCCTGGTATCGTTGTTACCGTGACAACGATACCTTTGCCATCGCGATTACGTTTTATCCGAATTGAATTCTCGAAAAATTCTAACATGGCGGTGGGTTTAGTAAGCCGCAAGAATACAAAATCGAGTCGTCGCGTAAACGCGCCCTTAGGCCGAGTTTAAGCAACGATTCGCCTTTGGTAGGGCTTTCTTACACCCACTTCAGTCTTGCTGATGGGGGGGGGGGGGGGGGGGGGGAAATCCTAGTAGAAAGCGGGCTTCTCTGCTGAGCTCAAGCTTAATCCCAATTAAGTTCTTAACGTACATGATCATCACCGGACACGTTTCACTCACCCCCCCCCCCGCTCCCCGCCCTCTCTGGGTCACTCTTAAGGTGATAAGATTAAGTGACAGCCAGTATCGTGCACAATTAAAACCCAGTGGTGGCTCCACGGGGGGGGGGGCAGGGCGGGCGAGAGCCCCCCCCCGGTCGGGGAAGTTTTGTCCCCCTGTCGGGGAGTAACCGAGATTGTCGTCGGGGAACAGCCGGAAGACTGAGTCCAAACGACGACATAAAATTCGTAATGATTTGGGGAGGAGAAGCTCAGAATAGAGTTTGACGTTTTGCTTCAGTAGTCCTCATCACCTCCATATTTAAGAGCTGTCGTAGTTAATGCAGAAACGTTAACTAAATATTACAAAACAAAAGTTGTTAAGGATTCTAGTTAAGTTTTCGTCATTTGTATTCGTGATACCAATGAGCTGAGCGAAAATCGTGTACAGTAAGTGGCTAAACTGAAAATTGATATGCTGCGTTGGACCGTCAACTCCATGATTTGACAGGCATCTTAGTTATGAAGCACGTTCGGGAGGCCAATGACTTACCAGTTATTTCTAAAAGGAGAAGGCCAGATTTTAAAAGCCCAACGCACAACACGAATGACGGCCAACTGTGTGTTCTTGCTATGGTTAAATATTTTTCAAACCTACATTCAGTGTTAGTTAACGTTAATTTAATAATATTTAAAAAAAAAATTTAATTCATCACTAAATTTAATTTGTAAATAAAATGCGTAAAAAAAAAAAACAGAATTTTGGTCACAATTAGGTTTTTACGACCTCTCATGCTAAAGAATGTTTACGAAAAACATCCGAGATTTGTTTAACGATGTGGTGCAAACGTGTCTCGGAAAGCCCAAAATAGGCCCTCAAATAGCGTCAGCTTCCGGGGCTCTGCCCCGGACCCTGCTGGGGGAGGTTGGAGCGCTCCCCCACACCCCTAGCTGGTTTCGCCGGGCCCCTGCTGAAGTAGTGCAAATATAAACAAAAAATGTTCGTTTTCTTTGCCCCCCTGTCGGGGAGTCATTGCCCCCCCCCCCCCCTATCTGGAATTGGCTGGCGCCACTACTCTTAAAACCACACTACGTTTCGGGAGGCCAACCTCCCGTTTTCAGGTAAAAATAAACACTAAAACAATATAAACAAACCATTCAGGCATTGTCAAGGCCTAAAACTTTAAAATTTATAAAAATATTTAACATACCAATTGCTACTGGCTGTCACTTAATCTTATCTGCTAAAAGTGCTGAAACTTCTCAATCAACTCTTAGGTGAGACAGGGTATAGTAGAGGTGAGCTGTTTTACTGTCAACCATTTATCCGGGAAAAGATTATAAAATAAAACAACAACATCAGGTAACATTAAAGCCAGTAGTGACGTCACATCCTCGTGTATGCGTGACATACAACATCATATCCTACCAACAATTCTATTGAGTGAGTATTTTTAGCATAAACTACGAATTTAACCATGAAGGTCCTGAGAGGGAATTTTATTTCTTAAAGTTTATTTATAAGTTTACTAGAGGAAGCTCATGCTACGCACGGCAGGTGTTAGATGCACCATTTCCAATATTCTGGATGTTTCACCGAATTAAGTTTCTTCACTCCCATTTTCGCGCACACTGGCTAAGAAACGCTTTCATGGAATTAACATTCTTCAATCCAATTGTTGCTCACACTGGCTGACAAACGCTGATTTTCGTTCGCTTCGCTCACTCAATCAGCACATCCCATAGCACAAATCACTGGATGCTCCGTTTTAAAAATTAGCATGCTCAAGCATCGTTCCCGGGCACAACGCAGCCCGGACCCGTTTTCCCGTTTGCCCGGAGCTCAGCTCTGAACGCCTTCATCTGCGAATTAAATAAGCATCGTTTCCAGCTGCCAATTTCAAAGGTCAAAGGGTTTTAGCGAGCGTTAACCGCACCCGGTCATCTGCCCGACGAAGCCCTAAGGCCCTATGTCTGCAACACCCGGAATGGCTTCTCAGGAGATCACCCACCCAAGTACCAATCGGGTACTCCAATTTCATTTTACCCATCAACAATCAACGGTTAGGACGATAGTTTTCAATCCTTAGCACGTGTAACAGGAATTGTTAGGCACCGTAGCATAGACGACCTCCACGAGCGTCCACTGGCTTCCCCTGGAGACCACTGCTTCGGATATTGAGTGTGCGCTGTCGGACTACAGGGAAGTGTTGAGCCACAAGCACGAGTTCCACGGAATTGAAGGACTAACCCACTGCCATACTGGGGTCCGTGTCGTAATTCTTCGGCTGAGAAGTTCGGTTGTGCTCGATGATGTGCCCAACGTTGTTGGCGTTAATGGAGTCCCGGCGTTGCTGTCGGTGGCTGACAGAGCCCTGCGTTGCCTCCGTTGTGGAACGCGAGGTCACGTTCGTCAATTTCATCCAAACGTGTTCTGTTCCATTTGTAACTCTGCGTTCCCTCGCGACTCCCCATGCACGCACGTACGGAAGCGCGCCGACCGTCAAGCAGCTGCCGCGGGTAGTGCGCGTGTTGATGTGCGTGAAAGAGAGAGTGGTGGTGTGACTCTAGTTGGCCAAGCTACTGTTCCCGTGTCTGGTGCTGTTACAGAGTCTGGTGGTGTGGCTGTGGATGGTGTGCCTGCCGTTCCGCCGGTTGGTGTGTCGGGCTCGGACGGACCCCCTGCGGTAGAGTCGGCGGTTCCATCTGGAATGGTCGTAGCAGCGGAGAAAGTGCAACAAGAAGAGCCTTCATACTACGAATTCGCCTCCCTCCCAAAAAGTTAAGGTCCTAAGCTGCAACGAGTTTGACCCTCTTGGCAGTGACATGTGTTCCGAGGAGGCGGTGGATGTTGGTGATTCCAGTGCGGAAAATGAGGCTGGTGCCATTGGTGATGTTTTCAGCAGTGTGGTGTATTGGTCGTCAGTGCATGTAGTGCTGAGGGTGTAGATGTGTCCAGTTCTGTGGTTTGTGCTGATGTTACTGCAGTGGCTGGTGCCTCGACTCCAGAGATTTCTGACAACGCCAGTGTTAACAGTGTCGTGGTATAATTCTTGCAGTCATCCAGCCAGGGTGTAGTGGAATGTGTTGTGGAGTGTGAGGAAGGCATGTCAGTCCTTTTTGGACCTGATGAGGTGGGGTCTTAGCTGATGTTGCAGTTTGTTGCTGTGTGTTTGTGTTCAAGCTTCTGACTTTCGTTTTTTCTACATGGAACACCAGGGGGAGGGGGGTTCCTAATAAGATGCATGAGGTGGAGGAACTTTGTTTTCGGACTAGTATTTTGGGCCTTTTGGAAGTTCGTCTTCCCCCAGGCGTTTTGTTATCACTTGCTGGTTATATTTATCTGGGGGGTGGTAATTCTCATGTGGAATTGCTGGTTAGTGATCGCTTACCGTGTGTTGCGTTGGTATCTCAGGGCTGTCCGGGGATTGATTCTTGTGTAGTCAGAGTGTGGTGGGGCACGGAATGGCTGACATGTGCAGCAGTTCATGTTACTGGGGGTGTCCATAAAGCAGAGTGGGTTGGGTGGGTGAAGTTGCTCCCGGGGCCACTTTTTATTGGGGGTGACTTCAACACCCACCATTGGAGTTGAGGCAACTGAAAGTGTGACACGAGGGGAAGGCTGTTTGACTCGTCCTTGGAGGAGTTAGGCCTCGTGGTGTTGCAAGATGGGTCGCCCACATTTGTATGGAAGGGTATTCCAGGAATCTGTCATTGATCTGTTCCTATGCTCTGGCAGTTTATCCGAAGAGTTTTCATTTGGGGTCTCGGATGACATCAGGGGCAGCGATCACTTCCCTGTGGCGCTGCCCAGGGAAGGAGATTGGAGTTCCTGGTTGCCAAGTGGCCCCATTTCCATGAAGTACCCTGTAGCCCTCGAGGCTTTCTTAGGTGATTTTGCCCCATGGATGGCTAAGTGGAGGTTTTGCAGGCAGCCCTGTGATGTTCATTGGTATTTCTTTTGTGGGATCTCGGATGAAACACAGGTCATCCTCCGCAAGGAGAAACTCCTTTATGGTCGTTGGCTGTGTGAGTCTATAGGTACCTTCCTAAACGACCAAGCAGAGCGAACCAAACGCACCACTGTTGGTGACAGTTTGGCTCATTCCCTGCTAATAGCCGTGTTGATGCGGCTTGATTAACATTAACATCGTCAGCGATGAATCTGTTTCGTCACAACTGTTACCTCGCGCATGCTCAAACCTCCACCCCAGCAAACCATCTCCCAGAGATGGTTTGCAATTTGCCATTGGTTTCGCCTGGTCACATCCTGGTCAAATTCATTAGCAAGGTCTGGTCACGGTGAAGGAATGACGTATCGAATACTCTGCTGAGCTTGTTGAGCTGTATTGTAGTTAGGAAGGTATTGAACGGCTGACTCAACATCACTGCGCACGCGCGACGTCAGGTTTGGAGCCAAACTGTCTCTAACAGTGGTGCGCTCTGTTTGCTCTGTTCGGTGCTTTAGAAAGGTACTGCCTCTCTCATGGCTGCCGCCCAGCTCAGGACCTTCGGGCCGTGGCTAGGGGCAGGGCGGATCCCGTTGCAAAAATTATTTGCGATTACGGCTTTTTAGGCCCGCTTGCAAGGCAGTGCTTGGGTTCGTTGGACCTGGGTGCCTCCTGCTGGGGGAGACTGTTGCCCATGGTGGTCTGCCCTCCAAGTCCCTGGGAGTGGTCTGGTGGGCTCGTGAGTGTGTTTCACCTTGGGCGGGGGTTCCCCGCCATGAATGTGGATGGGGAAGTTCGTACCTTTTGCGACGCCTTATTTGCCGGGATACGTGGCCAGGTGGAGTGAGTGTGTTTGTCCAAGATTTTAGGTTGTGCTTCTCATGGCGGCTCCACTTTGTCCCGTCGAGTTTTGTGGGGGAGCTTGTGGCGCTGTCTGTCGCACTCGATACTGGCCTCGACCTAAGGGTGCTTCGTCTGGGGATTTTCTCTGACTCTGCAGCGGGGATCTTGTTCCTCAAGCGGTCTTTTCAGTTGTTAAGGGTGTATCACCCGTTGGCCCTTGAGATTGGGGTTAAGCTTCGTCGAGCAGAGCGTGAGGGTTGTGCTGTCTCTATCCATTGGGTTCCTGGCCAAAGTGGAGTTCATGGCAATGAGGCTGCGGCTGCCCTCTCCAGAGCTGACAGCAGGGACTTAGTCCCGTGTGCCCTAGCATATCGGGACTTGTGTCCGGCTCTTCGGGCGCTTTCCTCAGCTGACTGGCAGGCGGAGTGAGATGGCGGTGTGAACAGTAGGAACCGCTATGCTTTGCACCCGTCAGTGTCTGTCCATGCTCCACTCGGGTGTTTCTCCAGGCGTGCTGCTTGGCTCTTGTCCCGACTTCGGACGGGGCATGTGCTCCTCAATGCTCACATGTGTCGGTTGGGGTGGAGGGCGTCGCCTCTGTGTGGGTGTGGTGAGGCCACTGAGACAGTGAGCCACTTCTTGTTGGAATGTAGGCAGTGGGCCCAATTTCGGCGGGTTGCGCTGAAGAACTGCAGTGGCCTCAATGAAGTGTTAGGCATCCCACTTGCTGCTGGTAGAGCGAGAACCAATTACCGGATAGTCCTGGATTTCTGCGAGGCTACCGGCCGTTTCCTATACTAGGCTCAGGGTCCGGAGTTGGTCGTGGTAGTGTGTTGGTTGTTTGGCTCTTAGTTTAGTTTTAAGATTAGTATTAAAGTAGGATTATTCTTTAGAAGGAGTGTGTAGCTTTGTGGCTGATATGCTCCAGTAAGAATGAATGAATAAATAAATAAATAAGACGTTATACGTGCGCGAAAACAATGAGAAGCGATTAAAGTGATTGTGCGGCCGTTTACTTTTTTTCTTATCGGATCTTTTCTTATCAGCTCAGCCGGAATCCAAAATTATTATGTAGATCTGTAGGATTTCCTCTTAAAGTTTAAAGTTAATTTGTAGAAAATTCATATGTTGAACTAATGAACTTGCTTGCTTTTAAAATTATTCCGACCGGAACCACCCCCTGTCACTTATATTTATATACATATTTGTTTTTGGTGAGGTACATATTTATGTAAATTGTTCTATTTTGTATTGTTTGCTATGCTGCATTCTTCTAGGAAACCGGCATTTATGTTGAATAAATGAATAAATAAATAAACAAATAAACAATGCCATGTATTGGTAAATAACAAAATAATACAGCCAGAGGTGTCATCTATTAACAAGTAATAATGTAAGTCGGTAGAAACACCATTTATTGGCAGCGAATAACACAAAACAATCAGTAGTGCCATCTGTTGACTGTCATGTTTTAAAACCGTGCGCGTTTTTGAGTTTAACTGTCGGGAAAAATGGTTGATAGCAAAACAGCAAAATCAGGTAACATTAAAGACGCGCGACATGCAACGTCATATCCGATCAACAACGCAATCTGATGTAATAAAACAACAACTGACTTTAAAGTTACCGTTATTGTTGCTGTACTGCAGTCATCTTTCCGGAGTGACTGAACCCTGCTCCATACATTACATGTTGCTCTTAATACTAGTGCTGCTATCTGTCATGTGTCGTCACGATTTCGTTTGATCCTATTTATTCGTCTTCATTAACAGTTCATTTACAACTGTGTTGGTTGTGTTAACTTACTTACTTTAACTTACTTTAACATTAAGGTATTAACCCAGGTGGTTTTTGAGCTGAGATGTGGGGGGGGGGGGGGTTATCTGTTTTACTGTTAGTCATACTCCGGATGTGACGTCATTGACGTGACGTCCTGCCTAACTCTAATGTTACCGGATGTTGCTGCTTTACTGTCGACCATCTTTCCGGATATGATGTCACTACTGACTTTAATGTTACCTGACTTCTCATTGTGAAGGTGAGTTTTAGAATACGGATTAACAATTGCACTGAGAAGAGCCCTTCGAAATTTATACATGTAAAAATTGACATAACCGGAATCTGAAACTCGTGAGAAAGTAAGTCATGATACCATTGCGAGATGGATCGATTTTTTTTTACGTTGTTATACACTAATTTCTGAAAGTCTCCCAGAATATTTTACATCTGATTAAAAAAAAAGGCCGTGTCAGTATGACTTAGCGGTAGGACCTCGACCTTTTGTTTCAGGCAGTTTCACATATAAGTCCAAAAGGCAACGTAAATAGGTTTGCATCTGTATTTATTTAACTCTTGTTGAGCCTTTGGCTTATCCGTTCTTAATCCTTATTTCACGTTTAAGTGTTCCATTCGTTTCACTTGCAGTGTGGCGCGGCAAATAAGCGTCCCTCCATTGGAGAATGGACAGTGTATGTATTTATGTATATATATGCACGTGTTAATGCTGCCTATGGACGTTTCCTTTTGGCCGTGTCAGTATGGCTCAGCGGTAGTACTTCGGTTCGGGTCGTGGGTTCGATTCCCCG
Organism: Lithobius niger; assembly: GCA_023313725.1. Taxonomy (NCBI): domain Eukaryota; kingdom Metazoa; phylum Arthropoda; class Chilopoda; order Lithobiomorpha; family Lithobiidae; genus Lithobius; species Lithobius niger. The sequence continues at coordinate 105,828 of JAHWFP010197115.1, forward strand.
CTCACCCAGTCTGACATATAAGTCCAAAAGGCAACGTAAATTGGTTTTCATCTGTATTTATTTAACTCTTGTTAAGCCTTAGACTTATCCGTCGTTATATCTAATTAATATCGCCTTTGTAAGTGTCGACATCCCCAAAACCCAAATCTACTTTTTTTTTTACATTCATTTACAAACTTCATCCACAAAGAGAGAATAGAATGAACGAGGAAAAGTTGAAGTGAATTGGACTATATGTTCAAAAGTTATCGTGTACTCATACAGACGGACAGACCACCACTTTATAAGAAGCTCCTTTGTTCTGCTTCGCCCAGTGCATCTCAGAAAACAGTGAAATTCGTTTTTTCAAAATTCGGACGTTACCACTTTACGACAAATCTTCGTAGCGTCATTTCTTTCGGATAGCTACCACTCAAAACGCTACAGTGTCATCGGTGTAAAATTGTTTTTTTTTAGCATTGCTCATCTGTGAGGCATTAAGTCCTATTCATCACTGTTAACACATAAATTCTAGGCCTGTAGTTTAATTAATTTCCCACACGTCCTTGTTATTTCCATCCGTGAGCAATTTCGCGGACTTCCTTGTAATTTCCACACGCGAGGAAGTGACAGTAAATCAGTCAAACTGTCTAGTTAGGAAATTGTTGTTCAATTTTCTCACAGCAGCTGTACATAACTCCTTTAAAATCCGTTATGTAATCCGAACCTAAACCCGTATATATTATATTCGACGCCATTTCTTGAGCCAATTTTGTCAGCTGAAGCCTTCCTGTTCTCCCTTCTACAGTTCAGTAGCATTCTCGTCAAAATGAAGGTGATCGTATGTCTAGCAGCCCTTGCCGTGATCGTCGCTGTTTCAGCCAAAGGTGGGCCGAAGAAAAAAGGAGCCCGAGTAAGTCTCCCTAAATTGTGTTAGAAAGAGTGGTAATGCATAGCGAGTATAGCAATGTTCTAGTTTTCATTTAACTTTCAAATCATTAGCCGGTATGATTAACTTTGCAAGTAGAATTAACCTTGGTGGCCTTTCCCTGCGGTTGAACGATATCACTACCTTCTAAGGCCTATTGTTTTTGGAAATCCGGCGGTAAAATACGCTTAGTTGGGATGAGATGCACACAGCAAATTAATCATGCACTAAAATAAAAGAGGGAGAGCAGCCGACAATATACGGATGGATGTGCCCTGTAGCAAGCAGTTACAAACGGTTGGTTGGTTGATTTATTTATGGAGCTAAACCCGCACAGGTTCCCCCCTCCCCTAAAGTACAACTGTCAAAGGGTCAAAATACAACTGACATACACTACAACAAAACGCCCTACACTAAAACAAAACAAGAAACACGAAATCACAAATATAAAATTATTGCTTTTTATTATTCTATACACATAAATATATTAAGTAATAGGAATCTACCCATTTGTTTCTAAATACCTTACATATCAGTTTTATTTCATTTACGTCTCCTAATTTTTATTTATTAAAAATCTTTCGAGACCCTTACTTAACTTTTAACTATACGTTTTTGTTTATTAATTAGTATACTATCTTAACCTTCTAAATTCCCTACATTCCGTATTATGTGTTTATTTGTAAAATCTATATAACTAAGATGGTAATGTTTGTTTGTGTGTGCGTTGCCGGGTTACCAAGATTCCCACTCCTTATTTTATTGAAGTCCGAAATGGGAATCGCGATAATGTTAAAGCTCTTATTTGTTTGTGGTCTTTCAAACTGATTTGTTTGTATAAGTAATAATTCTAATTGTATTTTCAACAAAGATGCTCAGTACTGATGACGTCATATTTTTATTCCGGTCACATGTTGGGAATCTCGATAATCTTAATTAGTTTGATTATGTGTCTTTCAATAGAATTAAATAGACATAAATCGCTGGAAATAATATTAAGGAAAATTGGAAATAAGCCAACAGCGAAAATCATACACTAGAAATAACGTAGTTCAGTAAACCACCTTTATGCACTTACGTTTCGTCGGAGTGGCATGACCCGGATTCGAACCGGCTACCCAATTCGCCCCAAGATCACTTGCATAGCGCCTTATCGCTATCGCCACATCCTCCACTGGGATAAAGATAACAATGGGTTCAGTGAGTTATTAAGCCTTGAGCCTTGTAAGTGTATGATTTGTCTTCCCTCTCCATTGTCTATGGCCGAGTGAATTTCGGTCGAATGAAGCCCTGGTCACGGTTGTGACCTTAATAACGGGTTCAGTGAGTTATCTTCATTCCAGTACAGGATGTGGCCATAGCGATTAAGGCGCTATGCAAGTGATCTGGGGGCGAACTGGGTAGCCGGTTCGAATCCGGGTCATGCCACTCCGACGAAACGTAAGTGCATAAAAGTGGCTTACTGATTCTAGTGTATGATTTTCGCTGTTGGCTAATTTCCAATTTTTATTAGAATTGTCTGTATAATTAATGATTAGGAAACGGACAATCACTGTATTTTCATGTAAACGGGAAATCACAACAATGTTCTACAAAACCGGCCATATAAGGGGGGGGGGCTGTCCTAGTAAATTTTAATTATTACAGTTTCCTTTCTTGATTTAGTATAGAATCTCGTTTTTCATTAGATTCGTGAGATGGAGGATAGGATATATCGGGAGGGGTAGGTTGGAGTGAATCCTTCGTGCTGCTTCGAAGCCTCCATCCAAACTCGACATGGACTCCCCCACATCTCGCGAACCTTGAAGCTGGGTGTTTTGCACTACAACATAGGTTTCTTATTAAGCTTACATTGCTTCGGCCATTCACTAGTTGGTAATTTGCTGCAAAGTACAGGTATAAGTTTAGTTAGGCCTAACTAAATACAAGTTTATGTATACGATACCCGTGCGTTGCATCAAATTGTCGACTAGTGATTGGCCTACGGAAATGTAAGCTTTATAAAATACCCATGGGGTGGACTTATATTCACTAGTTAACGTTCGCTGCTTGACTTATATTAATAAACAAAAACGGAACGTTAAATGTTTAGACTAAGGGTCTAAAAGTTAAAACCTAGAAGGAACACGGATAAGCTTTGACAGTAAGGGTCTAGGTGTAAAATTTTGTAAGAGGCTGGTAAGCATTAGACCCTTACTACCCGGTGGTTAGATTAGTTCTACTCTATTCGGAAAGAACGTCTGTATAAAGGGTTGTAGCAGGTTTTCTTTGTTCTTAGAATATTGTTATGGAACTTTCAGAACATAATTTTCTTGTGAAGTTTGGCATTTTGCCTTTTGATTCTTTAGAATATTTTATTATATTTCGTAGATTAATGGTAGAGGATAACCAGTAATGCTCTCTGGTGCGAATACCCTGCCATGCTACTAAATCGAAAAATAATTTTCAACATAAAGCAAAGCAGCAAACGTATACCATACTACCACTGGATCATCACATCGGTCATTGTAGGAGGATTTCCAGTTTTTCGTCAAAATGTATTTATTGCTGATCACCGGGTAGTAAGGGTCTAATGCTTACCAGCCTCTTACAAAATTTTACCCCTGCACCCTTACTGTCAAAGCTTGTCCGTGTTCCTTAGGTTTTGACTTTTAGACCCTTACTCTAAACATTTAACCTTCCGTTTTTTTTTATCTATTCGTGTTACTTTTAGAATTGCAGCTAAACTGTAAAACAGTGCAGTTGACGTTCAAAATTGAAAATTTAACACAGAGACCCTAGGCTGACTCTTACTAACACTGGCTGCCAGTGTTAATAATAGAAACAAATCCTTTAATATTCAGTCTTGCAGCTGGCATTTGCTAATGGGCATTGTTGTAAAATAACAATGTTTAAAACAATGTAAAACAATCAACCTGGTCGTTTAGAGCTCCATAACCAGTAAATCAGAATTATTACTGAATTTGTGTTTGTATAGGTAGTAACCGGCAATTTGAGTGATTTTTGTGGTTTCTGTGGTTTTTGTGGTTTCTGTGGTAGTGGTCTTAGTGATACTTGTTGGTAGGTATTGTAATTTTGTTTTGGAGTGGGCACATGGCTTAGGGCCAGGGCTCACAATAAAAATGCAATGCTCCATAACCCCTGAACCACTTAAGCAATTAGAAAATGCCTTATGGAAAGGGCACATCTACAGAGCAATACCTGTAAAATGAGCTAAGAACCAGCTTCATAGGACAAATGGTTTGACCCGTAGAGAGGACAGACAAAATGTACATCCCCAGAACAAGACCAAGAACAAGAAGTTGTCTTTTGGCCCCTCTCTCTATCTCGGGTTTGGCTCACCCGAATTTCACAATATTTGGACTGCAGACAGGCGTTGAGTAGTCAAGGCTAGATTCCAAATTTGGTTTAAACATGTTTACTTTTGACGGAGATATAAGCTCTCAAAGTTGAAAGTTTAACACAGAGTTCCTAGGTCGACCCTTACTAACACTGGCTATCGGCAATGTTAAATTAGCATTAGCCTGCGAATAATTTGTTCATTCATTAATAAACAATGGATCACCCCAAAATTGGAACAATCAAGCGTCCACATTGCACACCTGCGTTAAGTTTGTGGGCGCAGTAAACTGAAAATACAAGTCAACCCCTATTCCCAGACTAGGTATGCAACTAGTAATCTTTCAGTAGGTCATCGATGATAAGATACTGCTGGTATGGTAAGTATAGACAGTTTTTTTTTTCAAATAAGTCTACCTGATAGCCGCTATCAGATGTTTCTTTTGGTATGTTTTTTTGTCTTGCTAACTTGTTGACTGTTTCTTTTTGTTGTTATTTCTAGTGTTTTACTGATGCCATGAATGGCACCATCACAACGTGTTTGAGCCAATTTCCCAAGAAAGTAAGTAATCACCCACGTATCTTCTTCTATGATGTTAATATTATTAACACGTAAATTACTTTTTTTTATGGCTTGGTATGTAATTGCATTGAAGAGTTAAAACGTAGTTAATAACATTGAACCTTACAGATACCTTGGGTTGAGATGGGTTAAGTTGGATTGGGCTGAGTAGAGTTGAGTTGCATTTGGGTCCCGTGACCCTGCGAAGCCATCCACACATATCCCAATTTGTTTGAATTAAGCTTCGTAATTTTAATACATAGTTAATAACGTTGAACCTTACAGATAAGAGGATGATGAGTGAGCAAAGAGGTCAAAGGATCGAGTATTTGGAAATTTTGTAGACTAACTTGTCCATGTAAGTGGGTCTGAGTCTGTCTTTGTAGTGTGTTTGGACAAACCAAAGTTATGGCAAGTTTGTGACTTCTACTCTACTCTCAATGATTTTTACGGGATCGAAGTTGAACTTTACGCT
>JAHWFP010197123.1:0-15708 GCA_023313725.1 Lithobius niger
AAAAGCAAACTAACAAATCCTGCCTGTCAAAAGCAAACTAACAAATCATGCCTGTCGAAAGCAAACTAACAGATCTTGCCTGTCAAAAGCAAGCTAACAAATCCAGCTCGTCGAAGTGTGGTCGGACACAGCGGTTTAAAAATGTAGCCACTCACAAAGTTACCAACAATCGGCTGGGAACTGGGCAGCTGGCATTCCCACTCCAACCAAGTGTCATCATCCATCCATCCGCTACCGAATCGAAACAATGCTCATCACTTGGACAAAAGTCAAAACCCAAACCAGACGAGTGGAACTTGTCGCTGACCAGAGACAATTTAGAGATGGCAAGGGAGGGCATTGTTCGTACTTAGGCCTATTTCCTTCCTCGTTTCTCATCCAAGCATGCGTGGTGGAGAAACAAGAAGGAACAAAAACCACGTCATCCCGGTCGCCTCAGAGGCACCATCACACAGCTAAGGACCCGGGGGGGGGGGGCAATTAAAGAGTGAGACGTAGCCAAGCCACCACCGCAACGGATCCACACACAATAAGCGTCTGACGACCAGGGGACAACCAAGGGACTTGTTGGCCACATAATAGGCCTACTGATGATGACAACGTAATGGCCGCTATATACGATGACGACCACGGGTTCTTTGCACTGGGATAACGACACACAGCAAGGCCGAGTCTACGCCTCGGGGGGAAAAAAGAAAAGAAAAAAGAAGCGAAGGAAAAAAAACCCAGAACCCGCTACAACCCAAGATTGTAAAATGAGGGTGGGGAAGCAGAAAGACGGTGCTGACCCTGAACTCAATTTTCTTACTCGCTCCCACAAGTCACGGTTCTGACATGACGGCAACGTCAATTTGCAACGCTCACCTCCACCCCCACCTATGAAGTAATGGCACAGCCAGGCCCTCTGAGATTTTCACTTGCTCCACCTCTCGCCAAGAGAGAAGTGAAAGCAATGAATGGATTTTAAAACAAATTTATGGTGTAACGCCAAAACGAAAATTTACGCCAACACCCTCAATACCAGATGCCCCTGGAAGAAAAGAGGGAAGGGGTTTCAAACGAATGGGCCATAAAGCGGGAGAAATTAACGATGGCAACTTTCAATGACATCGTGGGGGAAGGGGGCTTTTACACATCACACAGCGTCCCTTTCCTACCCTACACACATAAGACTCGCGATTATTTACGGAAATATGGGTGAGTGGAAGCACTGAAATCTCTGCAGGTGTACCAACACGAATTTGCGTTGCTAACTGCACCATAACAGTTATGTGTAGCCGCAGTGAACGCGGCAGCGCGAATGAGGCAGGATCCAGTACGTAGTGGAGCTTGAACTTGGTGTTAATATCGGTCGGTACGGTAAACGGGATTATGGTAAACGGGAAAACCGTAAGTCTGGAATGACAACCGCGAAATCGGTGGTTATGGCAAACGCACCGTAGCCATTCAAATGTTTTCCCAGTTTGTCTCTAATTCAACAATTTTAATGAGACATTGAAAAGTGTCTCCTGAATATTTTGCCAACGGTTCTTTGTGGGCAGACCAGTTCATCTTTATTTACTTTATTAATAATTTAATAAAGATTTGTTTGTACCGGCAATAACAATGAAAATCGCACGGTATTTATCCACTAAATGGATAAATATTAAAAATGGCAACAAATTACAATCTAAAACGTCAACACAAAATTGATCCTATACCACTCTTGACGTATGAACCACCTTCAATTACAAGTTGGTTGCCATCCAGATTTTAAGTAAAAATGTTTTAAGTTAACATTGTGATTGGACTGATTTTAATCACCATTAAATAAAATACGCATACGTCATCAACTCTTATTAAGCCTACATCGTATTCCTAATTTGCTTTGAGCTAGAATAACGCTGAACAACAAAGAGTGCTCAAAACGAAATCACTTAAGCTTTAATTAGGTGCTAAAGATGACGACCATGGTTCAGTTTGGTCCTACAGTGTGACAAATTTGAGGCTCTTCGATCAACCCACTGAAATTGTACCTACGGGATGCTCAGTGGGAAATCCCTGTACACTACGGTCAAAAATCCCAGGAAATCCTTGAAATCTTAATCTTACTGTAAGTCATTTTTGAAGTCAGCAACCCCTCTTCCTTACCGGACGTCCACTATCGATTGCAAATCGTACGAGGAGATCCCAGGGAAAATCCCTGGAAATCAATGGAAATCCCAAGAAAATCATTAGCAATCATGGGAATCCCCGGAAACCTCAGGGAAATCATTAGAAATCACTGGAAATCATAATCGGAAATCGGAATCTTAGTGGGGCGAGGGGTAATCGTCTAACTGGAAAATGGCATAATAGGAAGAACGTATACTGTATAACAGTATATAACGGAAAAGTCGTCTAACACTAAATTCGTATAATGGAAAATCGTGTAACAGGAAATTCGTATAATGGAAAATTGTCTAATGTCCCTGCCTCGCTCGTGCTGCGGCGCTGACTGCGGCTATACATCTACATCAGAAACTGCATGTACATTATGGCGCAGTTAGATGTTTACCCATTATGCGATATTCCGTTTAGATGAATTGTACACACAAATTTATTGTGTGCGCGGCGTATCTTGAGTTCTGCATGTATTTTATGAGCGCTACGTCTTCCAGGAGGAAGCGGCTTTAATCAACGGCCGCCATTGTTTTTGTAACCATCTAGGATATCAACAAGGTGCTCTGCTATCGAAAACATACAATCGATTATCTGTGTTCGTTTTGGGGCGAACTCAAGACAGGCCGCGGACGCTATAGCAGCGTATTGCAGTGTAGATGTGTACTTCACAAGAACTAAAAATATCAGCTGGTAGGCAGAAAAACAGCCCAAGGCAACGCACTGATGATCAGTCATCAACAAAAAGCAACCTCCACCCTTGCAGTCACGAGCCGTATTTAATGATACACTACACCCAACTGAAGAACTACGATTTACTTGGACGGACTACTCGAATTTCCAGTGAGAAGAGAGGGCAATAAACCAAGCTTGACTCAGTCCTTCTTTCTTCTCTGCAAGGTCAACTTACCAGACTAACCAATTAATGAAAAGAGCGCTTATGTGTGGATGCGGGCAAGGTGAACAAACAAGGCAAGATTAAATAGAGAGAGGGGGGAGAGGGGGGTCGGGCAACCAGAATTACCATACAATGCTTCATTTCATGGAAGGGCGACCCGATGCTTGTAAGGTCAGTCAGAACCAGCTAGAAAAAAAATTAGTAATCGTAGAATATGCTAAAAGTTTTAGAGTCGGTTACCTCTTGAAATTGCACGGAGCGATTGTCAAGCTCGGGAAAAATAAAAATAAACGTCTCGCAAAATTAATTGCGCTTACCACCTGCTCGAAACAAGCCTGGGAATAGAAGGAGAAAGGGGGGGGGGGGGGGACACACTTCGCTTCGTGTGCCAGATTAAGACGTTATAACCAGTGTCATGTGTGACGAAAAGTCGCGCATGATCTACACGAAACATGCTTTATTACCATCTAATATTGATGAATTAAAAAAAGAAGTTTGAAAAAATAAATGCTTTCTCTGCAAGGCCCAGGAGGCCGTGACGCGCTCTCAGCCGTAGCCACGGCCCCCAGAAAGCGAGAGCGACAGCTTTGATAGGCATTTGCAACCAGATCTTTTCTACGATCTTTTGCACAACACAATCAGCATGAGCACGAGGCACCACGGGGCCGTTCTCTTCCCGAAAATACCAGGGTTGGACGAGATTAGGATTGAACCCGGGAACCTCTCACACAAGAGATGGCCATGTTAACCAATAGGCTAACTTTGCGCCTTGCAAGACCCGTGTCCAGTAAGGGTAACTTCGTGATGAAAAATTACAAAATGTGGGAGAGCGAACTAATTAGACTGAACAATTTCTTCTAAGGGAAGCTGGGGAACTTTGGGGTTAAGTTAGGGTTAAGAAGCTTAATAAAAAGGCTTAGTTTAGGTTGGGGGGAAAAGCCTAACAACAATTGGGCCTACTAGAGGCCTAATAACCAAAAATCCCCCTAACTAGGAGACCTAGCAGGGGTTGAAGAGGACCAGCCAGCTTTCTGATTTTACCAAGCTGCCCCCTTGCTTAAATACCTTTTGGTAACCCCTGACAACCGCGAAATAGCCAGTGTATTATGGGAAATGGAAGCTTCTAGAAGGTTCTAGAGGCAGGAACCGGAAATTAAATCACAAGGCATAGATAATGTCCACCTATGTAAGAATAGACACACAAGACTAAGATTGGCCAGTAGCCCCAGCAAACACGCAAGTACAAGATTTGCGACACTTCTCATGTTTGGCCCACAACGATAACGCTCGTCACTGGCGAAATTATTTCCAAATTGCCATACATCCAACTGCCTATCGGACAAGCTTTTGTTTTACTTGGAGCCCAAATTTAAGAATCTCGGAAGTATGTGTGTTTAAGTGCATTTTTTTTTTTTGTTTTCTTTATCCATATATATTTTGTTGGTCACATTGCGTCGTACAACAAATCTACAACAAATCTTTACCACTCGACCCCCAACACCATGGAACAAGAGGTCGCAATAGTAATCAAGAACACTACACTCCAGAGAGAAAGTGGTCAAGACGCGACTTGAAACTGTAAGGGATCGGAGCAGATGCAACACAGGCAGGAAGATTGTTCCAAGGACGGACCACACATTCTGAAAAAAATCTACACTAATGTTAACGTGAGATAGCTAGTCCTCCACGGTCATGCCCTCTGGTAAAGGTGGGAGCCAAACAAAAGATGTCAGAGACTTTCTTCAATATCAAGGTGGTTTTTGAGGATTGGACAGGAGAGAATAATAGTGGTAAGGTTTAGTTTATTGAGACGTTCTTGGTAAGGGAGGTGTTTGAGAGGCAACACGTTGTTTAGGAAGGTGGCGCTGATTCAAGTCGTGTCTATAATTCAAGATTCAAATCTGTCTTTCATTTCTGGGTAATTTCCCCTAATTGTGATTAGAGCAGTGAACGGCATGGAGCTAACGATGGCTGAATGAATAACTTGGTCTTTGAAGGTCGATGTCCCCAACCCTTGACCAATTTTCTATATTTAGAATAGAATAAATAGAATAGAATGTGTCTTACAGAACACTATTGTGTGCTATCTTGTGTCCTGAAAGTATTTTACGAGCGACTACGTTTTCCTGGAAGAGGCGACTTTAGTCGACGGCCGCCATTGTTTTTGTAACCATCTTGGATATCAACAAGGCACTCTGCTGCCAGAAACGTACAATCCATTATCTGTGTTCGTTCTGCGGCAAACTCAAGATAGGCCGCGCACACTTTAAGCGCTTCATCGAAAATTCGCCGAAGCAACTGAACAAAGTGCTACGTTTTGACTTTAGCGTTAATTTTTCCGTTTTTCAACATGTCAAGCAACAGTCAAAGTAAAAACATCCATCGCATTTTGACTTGGACCTTGAAAACTCACGATTAACAAACTTTTTACATTTTCAACCATGCGAAAAATGCTTCAAGTTAAGAATTAACTGCAAATAGCACAGAAAGTAGGGGAAAAATTTCAACTGAAATATGTTCAAAAGTTAGAGATAGCTGATGACAGACAGCTGACAGACAGACAGCATTAGTGCCTTCGCAGCCAACTCAACGCCCGTCACATAGTAGCCTACACAAAATTGTGCGTAAAAAATATTACAAAATTTAGGCCCACGAACACATCTCCAAATTTAGGCCCATGAACACAACTCCAAAGTCACGAATGCTGAAAATAAGGGAAACTTGAAGCCAGCCAGAACAAAGGGGAGAAGAAATCACGAAAGAAAGAAACAACAGGAGAACCCTCGCTTTCTTCGGCAGAACCAAAACAAGCTAACAAAACTCCCCAGGTTCACGCACGATTTTCCTTTTCCCATTTTTTCTGCAAATTGCGTGGAAAATTCCGGTAGTGCATACCAAGTGGAAGAAAAGAGGAATGATGAAAGAAGGGGAGGTCCACATCGCCGGGATGGAAAGCAAACAGAAAGAATGCCAGACGCGATTCTTGGCAGTTCAAAGAACTCTCCAAAGTCGCATTATATGGAGCAATCACGATTCACGTTACGATGAATGAAGTAAGGGGAGACTGAACTGAATTTTTGCGTGTACCTATGTATCTCCATTGCCAGCTGACGTCTTGATACCATTATTAAAGCAATTTTTTCCTCGTCCTTCCCTTCCTATACATGATTCTGGGGCCACCTCCAACGTAAAACCACACAATAGCAAGCCAATTACAGGGAAAGGATCTCTAATAATAGCTATTTCCGTAATAATGACAAATCGATGTTAGAAATAATAATAAAAAAAAAGTTAATGTCTAACAGATAGGAACATGGATTAGAACAAGCATAACGTTTTTTTCTTCCTTTTTTTCCCCCTCCAACCAATGAACTTGGCAGTCGAAATGTTGGAGGACGACTAAAGTTGGCAAGAAGTTGAAGGCGATAAATTTTTTGGCGGTGGCTTCTTGATGGCAATGGGAGTTTTCACTTTCAAATGTGGATTAGCATGGGAAGCAACGTCCGGATTTTTATAGTTGGCTTCACAAGTACTTTATATGGCACTGAGGGGGGTTTCTCGTAGTATAATTATTTATTGTTCACTGCGAGCGTCGCCGACGGTTGCACGATGGTTCATATCACCGTTCATAACGAGTTCCTAACAGTTGGCGCTGTTAAGAGGCATCTATTTTCGTGTCTTATATCAGAAGCTACTCGGAAAGCTTGCTTCAGGAAGACATAGTTTGGGTCCAACGACCGACCCTGAGTCCTAGGACAGTTTGGGATCTAGGACAGTTGTGACAGAACACTGAAAAGCATTTTACATTAAACGAATTAAAAACGATACCTCAGGTTTAGAAGCTGGTTTATGGCTTCAATAATTCAAGTAAGAAAAACAAAACTACTAAAAACAGCTGAACACATTTTTTAACTTTTCTTTCGTAGGACAAAAAAGTCGAACACATCGAGACGGGCTCACGAGTGATGTGACATGCAATTAAAATTTGGATCTAATGACATCAATATCATTAGGGGAAAAACAGGTCCTTAAGTTCAAGGGGTGATTTTTCATTTAAAATTAGGAAATGTTGGCCGGGAAACTACTGAAATGGGTTCAGTCTAACCAAGAATTTATAGGGTTGGGGAAGAGAATTTGTGACTAAGACTCATACTGAAACGTCTTAGATTCATTCACATTAGTTCGGGCTTAGTTTATAGAGGGGGCCACGTGTTTTCCGTGGGAATTTCTACTCAGCTTTTAGCCTGAAATTAAACTAAACTAAACAAAACTAGCTTATGTTTAATTATTATTTAGCCTAGCTTAGTTGTAATTGAGTGTTCTTTAGATTTGGGCTGAAAAAAGGGCAAAAATTACCAGATAGAACACGTGGCGCCCTCTGAAAACTCGGACTGAACTAATGGGGACGAATCTAACACGTTTCAATAGGGACTTTTTAGAGTTACAAATTCTCCTTCAAAACCCTATAAATTCTTGGTAACACCATGCTGACAACAATAGCGTGCAACTAAAACTATGGCTACAGTTTGCTAACAAATTACACCAACCAACAATTTTCACTAAGAGAACGTAACCTAACCGACATGAAAGTTGGACAAAGATCTCCAATACTTCCAAAATGGCTGCCAATCAGAAACAAAGTCGCACCGATTATGAAATTGGGTGGTAACTAAACTGTAGTATGTTCCAAATGTTGCAAACCCGAGGTCACCCCAAAGACAGCGATCAGATCACCGTTTTTGCCAACGTGATTACCAACCTGAATCCTTTAAGGAAGAAAGTGAGGGTTTTCATTACTGCTATCGGTCTTCACTGTCTTGTCTGGCATCTCTGATTTTCCTAAGCACCTGAAGAACTTTCAGCAGCATCCGGTATCCTAAAAACAACATCTTCACCAACTATCCAACCAACCAAATCCTCCAACACTGCAACACTGCCTTAGCACCCATTCACATGCAGAACAAAAACAACACAAAATGTTCATGGATCTCGTCACCGTACAGGTTGTGAAGTTGAGAACAGTAAACCTCCTGGCCTGCCCACAACACCTTTTAGGAATGAAATACACCAAACATTTTGTGTTAGTACCCATACTTTATGCTCCTCATGGTGGATTAAACACATCTCATCGCTGAGCAATTTCCTGCATTGTAGCAGTACCGATAATAATAAATCTGTGGATTTAAAACCTCCTCTTCTCAAGCATGTGCTTTCTTTAAGTGTCGGCTTGTACAACTTACTTTTTTATGTGTACATCGAACAGAAAGTACACCCGTGTTTATTCAGAAATGAACATTTCCTTTACCAGGGTTTGTATTCCCTGTAAACTTAAAATTCCAGGAGTTTTCAAAGACTTTTATTTTCCAGGATATTTACAGGTTTACAAGTGTCTGGCTAGTCTCTCCAGAGACTTTAATTCATTGTCCTGCAACTAATGGCGTGTCAGACAGAAGTAATCTAACCGTAACTTTATTTTTTACAATTGGCACAGAGTGAGTTGACCTTACGTCCTCTTTTTCAGAACACCGAAATGGGCAAATAAGCACACTTGCCAGAAGATTCTTCTTAACCACCAACTGGAGTACTCAGTAAGGGTCTTTATTAAACATATGAAAGAGATACTTTGAAAGGCACATAAGTGAAGCATAGATAAGACGTCTTACCTGTTTCAGAGGTGGACGATATACTCGAGGTGGAGGTTGAGGAAGAACATTCACTCACACTCCTCCTCTTATGGAGGCTTCCAAGGTTAGTACTCCCTAGTTGCTCCAGCCTCCTTTTCAAATACCTATGCTCTCTGTAGAGCTGATCTTTCTGATTTATAACCTTTCTTTCTCTGTCTTCCAGATTCTAGAAGAAGAAGAAATTATGCCAATTAATTATCGCGCAAAACTTCACTAAAGTGTCCGCGGCCTATCTTGAGTTCGCCCCAGAACAACACAGATAATCAATTGTATGTTTTTGGTAGCAGAGTGCCTTGTTGATATCCAAGATGGTTACAAAAACAATGGCGGCCATCGATTAAAGCCGCTCCTTCCAGGAAGACGTAGCCGCTCATAAATACCTGCAGTACTCAAGACAGGCTGCGGACACTATAGTTAATAAAGTTAAAGGCAATGTGTACCAGGGTTCAGACAATTTTTTAATTCCCAATTTCCCTGACATTTCCAGGTTTCCCAGGTGCATCCAACGGCAATTTCCAGGTGTTTACAAGATGTTTAGTTAGGGAAACTGGGAATATAGCTCATGTTTTTATTAATATCTGTACAAAAATAATCCAACATTCCAAAAAATAGCTGTTTAGAGACTAGTCCAGACGGGACTAAAAGCATTTTTTTCACCATAAACATTGGTGACTATAGCCCAAGATTTAGTTTATTGAAGTTATGTCTAAAATAACTTGGAACATATTACAGCACAAATTAAAATATTTGCTACTATAGTTTGTTCCACATTACGTTTTCAGAAAACTGACTGTATGATGCCACGTTTCCTTGCACTACGATTGCAAAAAAAATGTGAATGTCACACTTGTAGTGTCTACACAGTTACTGTTACAGTCTACGAGGAATATTTACGTGTTTTTTGTACTCAAAGCGGCAGGAAACGTGGCATCATACAGTCAGCTTTCTGAAAACATAATGTGGAACAAAGTATAGCCCAGGAATTTGTTTCTGATCTGCTAATGCAATGGAACTTACAGACACAATGGCATTTTTCAAATTTCCCTGTCTTTTCCCTGATTTTTTTTTTAATGTCTTGTTTTCCCTGAAATTTCCAGGTTTTGTCTGAACCCTGTGCACTTTACTTAAAATGTGTACCGTCCTACCACAAGCAAGCTAAGAACCACTATTCTACATGGAAACCTGTCACACAACAACCCGTGACCGCGCTTGTGACGTTGGTACACGATGCAAGACGCTTTAGAGTTCAAAATGCGTACCGAGGCATCTCGCGAAAATCTCGCACCATTTCTCGCTATGCTGCCCAGCATTGAGTGGACGCTCCATCTAAGCTGTATATAAACAAATGTACCTGGATTAGAGTAGATCTTTCGGTGTCGTTTTTGGTGTTTCTTTAATTTTTTGCATCTTTTTTTTTTTTTTAAATATAAAACAGTCAGTGAGGTGGAAATAAGAATGCTTCACGCTGCTTTCCGTCCGTTTTCTACCATACAAGGTCATTGTAACAGACTCAACCCTTTCCAATGTCGGTCGCCACTCGCCATTTGGCAAATTAAAATCAACCGTTGGCGACTGGGAACTTAATCCTACTCGCCAAAACGGCGACTAGCAATAGAAACCTGCGCTCAACAGCCTTTTCTGCAACAGTATTGGGGTAAAAGAAAATTTTACAACTCTACAAATGCATAAATTAGAAAGACCATGTATTGAGCAAGATGTTTTTGGTATGTGGCGAGTATAAATTCTGAAATGGCGAGTACTTTTTAAGGGTTACTGGCCAAGTGGCGACTGCAACTGGAATGACATTCGAGAGGGTTGGTAACAGTTAATACACATCCTCTGATCAGGCAGTGTGATGCTAATGTAATTCATTGGGGAATGATATCAGTTTCTATAAGAACACAGAATCCACTGTCGACCGAGTTTGATTTACAATTTCATCACCAACCAGTCAACCAAGTACCAAAATTATTATTTAAATGTGAACCCATCCCTCAGACCGTCTGGAAATTCGGACACGACACAAAACACCCAAAGGGTTAACCCAACTGACACTCAACTAAGCCCACTAGTTTTTATATTTAAAAAAATAAAGATAAATCTTTAATAACAATTCTGCTCGACGTGACAAGAATGTTAACATAGAACATGCCCCTCCCAGTGACGGATTGGCCGCTTGTTTCAAAAACTAGTATGAACTCAAATGAACTAAACCATGCGCAATGGCTGTTTGCCGTGACGTCACCATGAGTTAGCCAATGACGAACTGGGCCGTCTGATTGGACTAGCCCAGTCACGTGATATGCACGTCACAGCAAACAGCCATGGCGTGTGGTATAGTCGCATGAAAATTGCACCTCGAAGTGGCAGCAAACGTTTCAAATTCACGCTGGATTCTTTAAAATACGCTAGCTTATAGAACTCCGTACAGGAGGCCATTGTTTCAAAGCGTAATTTTTTTCCCCAAAATTTGAAATGAAATAGTGTTTAAATTTGAACTTAATTGCACCTCTAAGTTTCAGAAAAACGTTTCCCACTCACGCTGATTTCTTTAGAACACGCAATTTGATAGAGCTCCGCTCTGCCCCCCCCCCTCCCCCTTACATTACAGGAGGCCCTTGTTTCAAAAAGATTTTTTTTTTAAATTTGTAATGACCTCCTACGAAAATTGCATCTCCAAGTTGCAAGAGAACGTTTCAAATTCGAGCAGATTTCCTAAATTTGCACGAGCTTGTTGCTGCACAACCAGGGTTCGTACTCATCTGTAACCTTAAAATTCCAGGACTTTTCCAGGATTTTTCAAGGACCAGTCAATGAAAATTTAAGGAAAAATCAGTAGTTACGAGAAAATGGGACAATTAAAAGACAATTTGTTAAACTGTGAAATCATATTAACACCACTGTGGCAACATGTGATAGGTTTTGTTCCATTAAATGAAAATGATTTGACACGTGTAGTACTGGCGTTACAATTAGTATTTTTTCCTCGTTTAAATATACGTTCTATATGACGCCTACACGGAAAACAGAAACATGATTTACTGTTATGGGAATTTCCACGACTATATTACAGAACTAAGGGATTTTTCAAGGACTTTTCATTTCATTTTTATTTTCCAGGACATTTCCAGCTTCTCAAGGACCCGTATGCCCCAAAGTCCCTGCAGAACTTTACCGGGGAGGCCTGATCCATCCCAATCTGACCCTGCCCCCCCCCCCCATTCTTAATTCTCCCCCCTCCCACGAAATTACAGTTGAATTATATTTTTTTCCCTTTAATCCCCACCTCACATCCCCCCTCCCCATCTTCAAACATTTCTTTTTCTGCTTAGACGTCTTGTCCCAATCAGTTTCATTTCACACGCTCCAGCTGCCTGGCATGGGGCTTTCCACAACATCCTGATACAATACGACGGACTTAATACGACAGCGAACGTGACTACACGTCAATCCACGAGATTGCTCATTCTTGCGATTCGAAAAACTGAAAATGTTCGCAATTTTTTTTCTCTCTCTCTCTTGTCTGGTTACTTTTTTTCTGCTGGAGTGCCTTCCAGTTATCAGCCAAGCCGTCTGTGCTGTTTCATTCCGACCTGTTGCTCTAAAATAAAAAGCCCATTTCTCCGACTTCGTTACCATAAACAAAGATTTTTTTTTTTTTGGGGGGGGGGGGGGGTTCCTTTCTTTCCAGCAGCACAAAACAAGAGACTGGTCTATACTTTGTTCCACATTATGTTTTCAGAAAACTGACTGCATGACGCCACGTTTTCTTCCACTAAAGAGTGCAAAAAATCCGTAAACATCCCATTCGTAAACTCTAATAGTAACTAAAGTGTGCGCGGCCTATCTTGAGTTCACCGCAGAACGAACACAGATAATCGATTGTACGTTTTTGGCAGCAGAGTGCCTTGTTGATATCCAAGATGGTTACAAAAACAATGGCGGCCGTCGATTAAAAGCCGCCCCCTCCAGGAAGACGTAGTCGCTCGTAAAATACTTCCAGGACTCAAGATAGGCCGCGCACACAATATGTTGAGTCTACAAGTGTGATATCTACATGTTTTTGCACTCTTTAGTGCAAGGAAACCAGTCGTCATCCAGTCAGTTTTCTGAAAACATAATGTGGAACAAAGTATAGCTTGAAGGACCCATTTCAAATTCACTCGCGCACAAAATTAGCAGGAAGGAATGTTGTCCAATGGGTATAGGTCCCACAAATTTCGCTCTTTTCGGCCAAAACAATTTTAATCCTGATACACTGTAGAAATGTATGCGGCTGGACAAAATCTTTCATCGCGATTTTACAACAAATTTTACGGGGGAAAAAAAACCTTTTTTTTAAAAATCACTCAAACGTCTTCGATTCACTAGTACAACTTCCGACACCAACTTATGAACGAACAGAAAAATACTAAGAAATAAAAACATTCAAATGCTACATTCATCGCGGAGCTCGCCATTTGTAGCCAATCCTCTAGCTAGCTGCAAGGTGCACTGGACATAAACGCAGGTAAAACATTAAAGTGTCCGCGGCCTATATTGAGTGCTGCACAGAACGATCATAGACAATCTCTATTGTACGTTTTTGGTAGCTGAGTGCCTTGTTGATATCCAAGATAGTTACAAAACTATCTGCGAAACGTAATATTAAGATTGAAAACCGGAAAAGAAAGATTCCACTCGCTGAAACTTGTAGCAGCTGCCAACAAATCCCCCCTCCCCCACCCAAAAAAAATAAATAAAACATTCCCACAATTTTACGCACAAGAAATCCACTCCTATAACATTCTTTTAACAAATAATGCTTACGTTTCCACCTCCGCTTATCTCCAGTGCGCCCCTTGCGGCTACCCCCACTACTGGCTTGAAATTCCCTTTCTTTAAAAAAAAACACCCTTTCTGGCTGCAGGGTGGAGACCTAGAGGCCAAAATTTTCGTCAAAAGCACCCATCATGACGCGACTTATTCAGCCAAAACTTTAAATTACCAATTTTGCAGAATTGGTATCGAATTGTAATACCAAAGGTGCTATCGAGGCCGATTCGGTTTGACAGGCTAACATAATAGTCTCTCAAGGCAGCAGTCGAGTGCCTTGAAATAGCGGAGTTGAAGGACGGTCATTTTTTTTTTTACCAATCCAACTTCATCCCTTCACTACCCAGAAAGATAAAAAAAAAATTAGCTTTTGGAGCAGAGCCAAGCCATTTAGAGCAGGGGAACACCCCGCGGTCAAAAAAAATAAAGCAAACGAAAGAAGGATCAAGAAAGAAAAAAAAACTTAACGTATTGTGTGCGCGGCGTATCTTGAGTCCTGCAAGTATTTTGTGAGCGGCTAGGTCTTCCTGGAGGGGTCGGCTTTAATCGATGGCCGCCATTGTTTTTGTAACCATCTTGGATATCAACAGGGCACTCTGCTACCAAAAACGTACAATCGATTATCTGTTTTCGTTCTGCGGCGAACTCAAGATAGGCCGCGCACACTATAATAATGTTATGGGTTGGAACAGATCAACGTATACGATCTGAAGTTCGATTACATTTTTTAAGACTTTCTAAACCTTGCCGGGAATCAAATTGAATTTATGGAACTGGCTAATTTATTCATTTATGTAATATTGTGTCAGAACGATACGCTCTCGGTTACACTTTTGGTGTAAGCCTACGATTTCGTTGTCTTATTTCTTATCAATTTCGCAGGTATTTATTTTTTAATTTAGCAGATGTTTTGTGCATTTATTGAGCAAGTTTAAACTTGTAGTTCACAGGCGGTTACAGAAATTGTAGCTTCGAATGAGAAGAGGGGGGAGGGGTCGATCAAACCTTGTGAGGATTCAAGATAAAATTAAAAAAAAAAACGAACCTATTACGGGAATTTAACAGCGAAAGAAACCAGAGGGCAGGCGTTTTAAATTTTAAATTTTTAGCAGGTGTGAAAAGTGGGTATTTTCGATGCCTTGCACGTTGATAGCCTAGTCAATTAAAATGTCCGTTCTTGAAACAGGCTTTCGTACAGCGCTATTAAAAAATAATGATAAACTTAAAGGCTACAGCCGACCTTGAACAGAATTTAACCGTTTATTGACGGAGCACACTTTTCGAGAACGGTGAGCAGAAGTCACGTGCGCGTTTTTAGACGCGGGCGACCCTTTAAGGTTTTTCGTTACTGCACACCTCTCGAACGGCCGGGGAGAAAGAGTGGTACTGAAAGCAGCAGTGTTGAGTTAACAAAGTGTGACGTCATCGGACTGAGAAAATAGCTTTTAGACATCAGTGTACTTATGAGTTTTAAACAGCACATTTTGTTGAAGGACCTTTTCTATGTGCGCGTATTTTTCCTCCGTCATTCACGCGTGGGCTGTTTACAAGTGACGTCATCTTTTCTCAACTCGTGTTGCATGTGGTATACGCATAATAATGTACATGACGTCTTCTCCGAAATTCAGATATCTGAAAATGCTAATCTGGAGGCCTAGACTTGTATTCTCCTCCAATAAAATAGTTGTACAAATTACCGGACTCGCGATTACCAAACTAACAGCGCCCCCTCAAATTATGGTGCCCTAGGCGGCGGCAGAAGTGCACTGTGTGTGGCGTCCGTGATTTGCACGTTGAAGGTCATCGGTCGCAGAAACTGGAGCGTGCCACGAGCAATTTGCGAGATTTTTGAGAGTGAAATATCGCGAAGGTGTCTTAGATAAAAGTTTTCATTGCAGTTTTTTCCGTGCTTTTTTCATTTCATTTTTTCTCTCGTCTGAATGAGCCAGAGCGCACGAAAATGTAGGTCGAGCCCATGAGTAGAGCACACAAAAAGCGGATTTCTCACTCAGACTACCCCCTATTTATTACTCATCTTCTGCCATCCCGAACACACAGGGAAAAAAAAGTCTTTTGGAATGTGTCCAAGGCTTCGGCATTAAAGAAGACCCGTACGTGGCTGCTGCTTGGTTCGAGTAAGTACTGAGCTTCCTCATTGATTGAAATTCGGCA
>JAHWFP010197126.1:0-11349 GCA_023313725.1 Lithobius niger
GAGGTCCTGGGCAATACTATCACACACAAAATTTCATCGCTCTGGGGGGGTCATGGCTTGAGGTGCCCCGAGGGCCCTCAACTTTAACATTGTAATGATCGAAGCAGCGAAAAGGCAAAGAAGATGATCTGAATGGATTTTAATTTAATTTTAACATTATCTCATTTGAGACTAAGAAAGGTTGCCGTAATTCCCAGAAATTTTTTTTTTTGCCGAATTGTGTAATAAGCAGTTATGGACCAAAATTGCCTGAAAGGCCATTTTGCCCAATTTTCGATGCTAAATTATTCCCACAGTTTTTAAGAAAAATGAAATTCTTTTTAATAACAGCATCATGCTAATCTAGTTCCTGAAAGAAACGAATGAGATAATCTTAAACATTAGATTTTAAAATAGTCAAATTTGCCTTTTTTCGCCATCCGCTCATTGGCGTACAATGTTAAACTTGATGGGACCTGGGGCACCTCCACACATGATCGCAGAAGTATGAAACTTTTTTTGTGTGATGGTGATGTCCAAGAGCAACTTTTCATACTCTGCCAATGAGGAATTCAAAAAAAAAAAAAAGGTTTTTACACTATACCCTAATGGGCAATAGATCCTAGGTTCGAGCGTGACTGCTACCACTCCTGTCATTTTCGGGAAGAGAAGGACGCTGCGATGCTTCGTTCTTATTATGTCGATTGTGGCATGTGACAGAATGACAGATCCTATTAATTTCCGATTGGAATTACGCAGAAGAATTGTCTCTCTCGCATGGCTTCGGCTGGGAACGCGACAAACGTCCAAGGTATCTTAAAGCTTTGATTCAGCAATCTATTAGAAGAAATCGGAAATTCCGACCACAAGCAAATTATTAATGAACGATCATAAATTACAATAGCGTAGAGATTGAGGTCCTCTTTTAGTAATGTTTATGCGTTAAGCCTAAAGCAAGTGGCAATAAGCGATCAGGAGAAGCGTTGGCTGGCTCTATATACATTACTAGTTTTTGTTAGTGGCGCAGTGTTATCGTCGGGAAACTGACCAATTCAACGACGATGTCACTAGCCATCTTCCTCCAAGAAAACCTTAAATCTTTAAACATTAAAAAAAAAGAGACTATGAAGTAAATGAAAAGAAATACAACTGAATTGAGAAATACACCTCTCGTAGCATCTTGACGCTGCAGTGCAAGCCAGTGTTCTGGCACATGATAACACGTAAAAAAAAATTCGTTTGTAAACTCGCTCACTTCTCTCCGCTGAAGTTCCGGAATGCTACAACGGGTGTTTGTTGCTATCAAAAAGTAGTTTTGAAACGACTTAAAGGCGGGTTGCCTCCAAATTCCAGTTCTGTCACTCTCGCAGCAAGCAAAGAAATGCACAAAGGGATACAGGGTAAAAACAAAATAACGACCACATTACAAAATGTAATTACAAACAAACTAGAAACATATCAGAGTGCGGTTTGTTTAAAAGATACACTCAAATAGTTTCATGGCGCATCCTTGTCAAAGCGGTCTGACTATATAGCATATATCATGTCTGACGTCATATCCGCAAAATGGCGTCTATACAGGAAAAAGCGATGTGTGTCGTATGGCCCTTGGTCCCCTCGTTCCCCCAGACGTTACTCTCCTCGATTTTTTCCTATGGGGTGGGGGGGGGGGGATACGTGAAGGACCTTGTTTTTAACACCAAAGTGAATGACATTGATGAATTGCGTGAGAGAATTACTAATGCTATTGCCACCGTCACTCCCGCCATGTTGCAAAACACATGGCGTGCGACTGAGTGCCCTTTGGACGTACTGCGTGCAACTACCGGTGCCCACGTTGAAGTGTACTGATGGCAAAACTAATCCTTGGCCGTAAAATTATATTGAGTGTATCTTTTTAACAAAGCAAGCCGCACCCCGATATCGTTTCTAGTTTGTTTTTAATAAAGTTTGTAATGTGGTCATTATTTCGTGCCCCCCCCCCCCCTGTATACATTTAAACACACAAACAAGCCACGTGCGTCCTTAAATATTGAGTGAAAATTTGGGACGTCCTCGTGCACCTGGGAGCAAGCTGTAAAGGTTAACGATATTAATGCCACTAGATGGATAGTATTTTCTTTATATTCTACCGTGGCGCCATCTAGTGGCACTAATATCTTTATTCTTTACAGGTTGTTTCCATGTGCACGAGGGCGTACCAAATTTTTACTCAATAATTAAGGAGGTAAGTGGCTTGTTTGTTGTGTCAAAAGTTATTTCTTTGTGCATTCCTTTGCTTGCTGTCAGCAAGCGCTAGAGAGCACTAGATGGCGCTCGATGACGCTAGACGTTCCAAACTTTCGTTTGGTGACAACCCGCCTTTAAATGGCTATACCATCTAAACCATGCCGTGACGTCACCATAAGTTAGCCGATGACGAACGAGAACAACGGCTGTTTGGCCGTCTGATTGGACTAGCCCAGTCACGTGATATGCACGTCACAGCAAACAGCCATGGCGCGTGGCATAAACGATGTGCATCAACGTTCCTTGATGCACCACATCAGGTCAAGTCACAAAACTTAATTCTCCTACACCGTTTGTTTACCTCGTAACACAAATCCATTTGAAAATGTGGGGGCTAGAGTCAGAAAAAGGAAAATATAGTCGAATGGCCGTCCTTTTCACACCGTCCTGCTAAGGGGATCTAGAGACGGAGAGGCTGACGAACTGTACGAAAATCAACTTTGAAAGTAGTACCTACACATGATTACTGCAATACGCCAAGTATAAATTAATACAACTTATGCACGAGTTGGAGACCT
This sequence comes from Lithobius niger, assembly GCA_023313725.1. NCBI lineage: Eukaryota > Metazoa > Arthropoda > Chilopoda > Lithobiomorpha > Lithobiidae > Lithobius > Lithobius niger. The sequence goes on from JAHWFP010197126.1 coordinate 2,787, forward strand.
TTAGATGACGCTAAAGTGTAAAATCGGGTTTACATCTGGCTTGATCGGCGCCTTAGCAGCAGCCGCCATTTTGCGTGCGTGTGCGATTCGCGTGCGACGATATGACGTCACACTGTCCTTCGGTGATTTTGAGATCGTGATTCGGTGATTCCCCGCAGAACTATTGAACCGCATTGGGTCTAATCGTATTGTAACGAAGGAGCGTGGTTGATAGGGTGTTGGAGGCTTCCTTGATTTGCGGAATAAATGTGGATGACGAATTTTCAAAACAGAAATAATAAGACTGCTTTTATTCCCCCCCCACATGCAGGATCTTATAAAAACTTGAATTTTCGATGTAGATGATTTTTAAGGATAAAAGCTGTCAACCATTTATCATGAATTTAAAAAAGGTTAGGTCCCATGTATTTCTACGGGGGAAATGTCACAACTTCAGGTATCATTATAAAAAAAATCTTTTATACATACAGCTTTGAAACTTGGTGGGTTATAAAACTCATCGTTGTGTAGTTTCGACTAGAATTATTTAAATCATGCAAATAGTTTAGGAATTTTTTGCACATTTGTAATAGATATCCGTGAAGTAGACCGGGTTATCCCGAAATAATTGCTCGTCTGCGAGAAACGGAAGAGTCCAAAGATCGAGGGGTTGTGAAATCGCATGAGCGTGCCAGCGCGAGTTCGATTTTGCTACCCCTCGATCTTTGGACTGTTCCGTTTCGAGCAGACGAGCAATTATTTCGGGATAACCCGGTCTAATTCATGGATATGTGTTTTAATGCTAAGGTTTGACGTCGAGCCAACATGTCTAGTTATTTGAGATTAAAAAAAAATGTATTTGAAAATTTTATTTGTGAATTATGACGTAAATTCCTGAACTCAAACTTCCGGTTTAAACTTCCTGTCTGCGAAAGTCTCAGGTACGCGAGGACGTCCCTATATCCAGTCCAAGTCACCGACATTTGTGTTTAAGGTAAAACTGTATTTTTTCTACTTTATTAGTTTAAATAAGATATAGCGTATAAAATGCGCTATTCGCTTGAGTCTCGTAGGTTTTTAAGTGTGTTTAGAAGGTGTCAGTAGGCTAGTTTTCGTACCGTCGAAACGAAAGGTTGTCGGGGGGTTCGGCTTGGACTATTCATTCGTGGGTGGGGGTGGGGAAGGGGCTAGCATCGTACGCGAGGTTTTTTTTTTTTCGTGTGAGTGCGTAAAATGTCGCCAGGTTACAAATGTGCTGTTCGCTTGAGTATCGTATGTTTTTAGGTGTATTTAGGGTGTTTACAAGTGTCGGTAGCCTAGTTTTAGTACTGTCGGAGTGAAAGGTTGGAGGATTGGACCATTCCTGCACGGGTGGAGTCCTAGCATAGTAGCCTACGCGAGGTTTTTTTTTTTTTCGTGTTAGTACGATAAATGTCGCAGGTTGCAAATGTGCTTATTTATGTTGGTTGAATTTGTTTTGTGTACGGTAGTTTTGCAAAGTATGTCACGTGGTTGAGCAGTGGTTGTGTGGAGCGCGGATAAAGTGTTAGATTATCAAAAAAAAAGTGTGGGTTATCGAAAAAGTGTGGGTTATCAAAATTAACCCACGGTCACGTGTGTGGGTTTTCAGATTAACCGTATATAACGGCTACACTTTTAGCATTGGGATGTGTTGGCGTGACGTCACTGCCGTGCATTAAATATATTTAATTAATAACGCTATTCATACATTATGAATTCTAAGAACTTGAGTTTTCCAAGGAAGACTACAATTTTAGTCAGTGATATATATAATTACCTAAGAAAGCTCCTTGCCACAAATCAAGATTTTCTGTGCAGTAGTTTTGTAGAAAATGGTACCTAAAGTTAATAAAAAAAAACGTAATTTTGGGCTACGCGCGTTAAAAAATATTTAGTAATATTTGCCACTGGTACACATCAGCCTATAAAAACCAATTTTTTTTTTAGTAAATTTAGTGAATTAATAACGTAAAACGTTCAAATTTATAAAGTAGATACTTCAAACTAATTTTTTAATTTAAAAAAAAATAATATTTTTTTTTGCTCGTCCCCCGGGGGGGCGCCCCCCCTCCATCCCAACTACCCAGTTAACCTTAAGGCTTCCTTAAAGTGTGTTTCAAAACACGTTCCTTAAACTTTTTGGCAGTTAGGATTAAAGTTTGGGCTATAAACACGGTTATAGACCGGATTTTCGAAGAACGCCAACAAATACAATTGTCTTTCCAAAGCACCTGGGTCTTCCCTTTACTTCCTCCCACAAGTTTCCTAAAGCCCGACCAAAGAGGCTATTACGGGCACATGTGGCAACGCGTTGTCGCCTTCTTCCTACCCAGCGTGCTAGGTAGCGTTTCGAATCTGTTATTGAGTTAGAGATAAACAGATAACCTGGTACGTCATTCGAATGTGCACTCGGCCACGTCAAGGGACCAATAAAATTGCAAAGAGCTTGGTGTGTACTGCTGGAATTTGGTGAGATTGGCACGGGGAAACCACGAGGTTTTCTCGTTACCTTCGTGTTAATTTCATTTCACTCGTTATCGATTGTCTTCCCGAATTCGCCGACTCCTCCATGCACCAACCCACACCCTATCCTTCCATCTGACTGACCGGTTGTTAATTCTTGGCCTCAGCGGGCAGATTAATGACCTACAGAAAGTATGACTGGCTGATGGCACAAGGTAATGGGGTAGTGCTTCCACCAACAGGGATTATTTCCCATTTTAAGGGGAAAATGCACTTAAAAGGGAAAAATATGTTGCACAAGAAAAAAAGGGGAAAAGTAGGAAAATTCTGTGTTTTATTTGCAAGTTGCGATTTTTTTCCAGTGACTCACGATCTTCCCTCCATCCAGACCCACTTTTCTCGAACCTTCCCGTAAGCCCATATGCTTTGACTGCCAACAAACGCGTGTTAACATTTTAAACCCTTACTACCCAAACCCAATTTGGTTTGTGTTTATTACTCGACTTCTGTTAATGCTAAAATCACAAAAATTGTGGCAGAACTTTTTTTACAGGCCCATTCATATCCTTCACTTCGATCAGGAATGGCTGGAGGACTAGTTTTAAAGCAGTCGTTTGAATTTAATTTTTAATTTACGTCAACATTTGGTGTTCCTGTTCCATCAAACTGGTCCATATTTTTTTTTAAATTAGGAAATGATAAAAATTAGTGGTGTAATGGAAGGAAATTATAAATAAGGCGAGTAAAAAGGGATTTTTTTTTTTTTGCACAGGGAAGAAAAAGGGAAATTTTGTAAGTGAGGAGTGGAAGCACTGTAATGGGGGCCTTGCATTCGTTCGACAGGACATAACCATGTTAAGAAATAGTTGGTTCTGCGCAGATTTGACCTAAAGCACTCGTAACGATGCAACAAAAAGTCGAGTACGTTGCTCACAAAAAGTGACGTTGTGTTAGGAAGGAAATGACACGAGTTTGTATACGAAAGCAGCCACGCCGAGTGTGGCATGTCATAGATCCTGGGTTTTGCTTTTGGATTTCTCCAGATAAATTGCCCCTCTAATCGTCGTGGGGAAGATAACCCAGTTTTAGTTCGTGCTCCTAAACAAACAATAACAACGAACGACTCTAGAATGGATTTGACGTCAGCTCCTGTAAAATTCATGATGTTAGTGAACAGGGGCGTCGGGCACCCAAAAAAATTATGGGGGGCACAACCTTTTCCAGCTCAGGGGCCTTGGGGAGCGTTGTAAGCTCCCCCAGCGGGATCCTGAGCACAGCCCCGGAAGCTCACCCATAGCTGACGGCCGTGTCAGTATGGCTCAGCGGTAGGACCTTGGCATTTGATTTCAAAGGTCCTGGGTTCGATTCCCCGCTGAGGCAGTCTGACATATAAGTCCAAAAGGCAACGTAAATAGGTTTGCATCCGTATTTGTTTAATTCCAGGTTTCATACGTGGAACCTATGGCATTCTTTGTTAAGAGATGATGATGTGTAATCAATTATTGAAACAATATGCAGCATACAATTTGTCTGTAATTAATGTACGTCGTCAAATGGCTCGAGGTCGCTTGGTCTTCTGCCCTGTCCTCCCAACAACTGGTTGTGAATCGAAGTAGAATTCCACCGCCACGATCCTCCCATCGACCCACGTTCAAAGGTAATTTCGGCCTAAATAACTAGAATTATTTCTCTTTTTTGCCGCAATGTCTCCAACCTAAATTCAACCTAGACCAACCATGTTGTCAGTGTATATATCACTGCAACAGTAGCTGCTTAATTCACCATTCTAACGAAGTGAGAACTCGAAAATTTGAACTGACCCCGAGTAAGGATCCATGGAATTCCATTGAAGGCCCCAAGCCAAGGGAAGGATCCCCCCCCCCCCCCACGTAAGTCAGGCGAGTCTGACTCTGCACTCCAACACTCCTTTAAATAATTATAACATCACTAGAACTGAACCCAGATTAGTTGCCTAATTCCTTCCGCTTCGCTTAATTTGGAATTGACTTATCGCGTTGAGAGGTCCCACGTAAATTTGGTTTGCTAGTCCCTTAATTGTGGTGTTGGTGTTGGGAAGCCGTCGCAAGTACAAGAAATCGCCACAGTAGCTCATTTTTAACTGTCTGTACCTAGCGACGGGACTGGACAAACCTTTCAGGTAAACCATTCCGGGGATTAACTAACCAGTTTGCAAACAACAACAATTGTCATCCTTTAAGTGTATAGAGCAGTGACATTTACCGCCATATTGGCACCAGTATGGGTTTTGGAGGGCATAACTACAAGGTGCACTATATAAAAATGGAGGGAAAACAACGGAAGAGCGGAGTTCTTAGGCTTAAAATAACGTTGTTTTCTCCAACAACAAAAATCGCGCGGTTTAGGTCTAAGAAATCACTCTTCACAGCATCGGCTTCAGTACGACGCCCTTCTGTTTCTCTGTGCAGTGCCCCTTGCAGCTAACCAATTTAAGGCTCCACCATAGAGTTATATACAATAATACTACGTCGTGTCACTGCTCTATATGATAGTTACAAAAATGAAATAATTTTGGTGTGTTGGGGAAAGTAAAGTTCCTGAGAAGAACCACACACACAAAAAAAAACCTAATGTTCTGAATGGTTTCCTCTCTCAAGTCAAGTTTTAGTGTCATTCAAAAACTCGTAATAACAAACTCGAACTTTTCCAAAGAGAAAATATTTTCTATGACACCAGTTGTTCGGTAAATGTAACAAAGGCGAATGAAGGCATACAGATGAACCTGAGTTACGTCGCGCGACTGTGGGCACGAAGATAACTGCACCCCCCCCTTCCCCTCCTCCGCCCACACATCCCCTACCTTATACTGTGTAAGGGGAGGGGGGGGGCGTGTCCCGTCCAATTCTTGTCGTCATCAGCGCCTCGTCGGGAGAGCTCGCGCTCCGATAGTTACGCTGCGTGCCCTTTCGGCGGCGTTAATGAGTTTCGTCGTCTGCATTTTGACGATTTAGATTTGTGGCTGCTCCCGCATTCACTCCTGATGTTTGTGAATAAAGTTGGGTTAATGAATTCAGAACCACGCGGGAATTAAACATGCGGCTGAAGTTTGGATGATGGAGAGCAAACAACAAAACGCGGTTTGTTTCTGACGGCTAAATCTGCTGCTGATCTGGTTTGGCGTTAGTTTCTAGCCACCCAGCTGAGCGTCATTATCGTCCTAACTATGAAACTGTAAAGCTATAGCAGTAAGGAGCTTTGCGGTAATTATCAGAAACGGGACGTTGAGCTGCAGCCGAAATTTTAAATACAGCCTCAAAAGTTAAAACCTGGAACGCTAGAGAGAGAGGGCAGGGGGGAGTTGTAGGAGTTGGTAAGTTGCAAAAAAAAAATTTCTTTTTTTTTTTGACGAGCCTTATGTCAGCCGAAGCAATTAATGCTTGTATGGCTGAACCGGCTTAATTTTGAACATTTTATTTTAGGAGAAGAAGAAATCTGGTAAAGGGAGGTGCTAGCCGGGGATTCGATCCGGGAAACCTCCGATCATGGTCGGGGCCGAAAGATTGTCCAGAATTAGCCAGAATACATCCCATAGCCGCTGAAGGAGCATGGTAGCCTCTCACACTACTCTGGCCGGCAGTCCTGGCTGGGACTTTGCCAAGGTACCCTTTCCAGGGATTCGACCAGATCCGCAAACCTCCAGCAACCAGACTGAGCTCTCTCACCGCTCAGCCACAGTGACCGCATCGTTAGCAATAAACCGCTGATAAAATAAAAAACAAAAAAAAGGCAATACAAAACTAGCAAGAATTGCAATGTTCTTTGTTTCCTTTAAAAAAAAAAGTGTTTACTTTTTTGCCCCGAGACTTTTTTTACTTAAGAGTTTTTTTTTACAAACGCAATCATGCACTTACCAGTTGCCGTTCAAACGCTTTTGAGTCGGACACCCAAAAAGAGAATTTGGTTTATTGTTCTAGATGGTGAGAGGCAGGTGTGTTGGGAAAATAAAATTTCCCCTATACGTTGCAGTCGTACTATCGTACTGTAGGGTCAGTATTTGATGCTTTACATACGTATGTACAAGGTTTCTATGCGAACCCCATACGCATATTTTCTCATTGCCGTGGATTATTCACCACTACATTTCCAGCTGCCCTACGCACAAATGTTTCACTCAAGCAGGACTTTTGTTTCTGTATTTTTTGTGTTACTTTTTCAGTGTTAATTTACTCATGTATTTTAAAACTTATTCAGATTGAATGTCTGTATTTTCCTGACAGGTAACAAACCTAATGCATAATTTCTAGTCACCATGCGAACAATAAACTTCACTTCACTTGTGACGTTTCTATGGATATTGTATGCACTATAGTGTCCGCGGCCTAGCTTGAGTTCTCCGCAGAACGAACACAGATAATCGATTGTACGTTTTCAGTAGGAGAGTGCCTTGTTGATATCCAAGATGGTTACAAAAAAAATGGCGGCCATCGATTAAGGCCACCCCATCCAGGAAGACGTAGCCGCTAACAAAATACTTGCAAGACTCAACATACACCGCGCACACAATAGGTTTCTAATGATAACGTTGGTTCTGTCAAGTTCTGCCTGTGTAACACTTCCAGCAACAGTCAAAATGAAGTGGTTTGTCTTATGCTTGTGAGGTACATTTTTCGTCAAGCCCAGCTTTCCTTTAACTATAAGGATTGTTTGTGTGATCCTGTTTCCCAGGTTTCTCCATTAATCCTGGTTCTACCAAGCGACGCTTGTATAAGGTTTTTCCTGCCAGTTTGTAGGGGTAACTGTTACTACGAAAAGTACTATTGTTCTCTGATGAAAATTTTCTTTACGACAAGCGTCGTTTTGGCGAGTGGTTTTTCATTCTTGGTAGGGATACTAAGGTATTCGCCGACTGCACTGAACCAGCATACTGTCATACACGTAACAAACTATTTAAACATTTCCAAATGATACTTCCTTACTGATTCATCAAACTGATCCTTGGCCAAATCATTGCCACTATGCTCTCATCCACTGGCCACTTGGCCTGATTTTCACCCTTCTCCGGTCATTCGTGAGCTTGGCATTTCTTTTTGGCCTTCCTGCAGATCTGGCACGATGACCACATTGATGATTCGAGCAATGTGGTCATCGTGACTGAGCGGTGAGAGTGCTCAGCCTGGTTGCCGGACGTTTGCTGATCTGATCGAACCCCTGGAAGGGGGATCTTGGCAAAGTCCCTGCTAGGACTGCCGGCCAGGGTAGCGTGAGAGACTACCTGCTCCTTCAGCGGCTATGGGAACTATTCTGGCTAATTCTGGACAATCTTTCGGCTCCCAACGATGAGTGGAAGTTTCCCGGTTTAAATCCACGGGTTGGCTCCTCCCTTTACCAGATATTTATTCTCTCAAAAAAGTCTAGTAATTTTCAAAATTGAGCTGGTTCAGTTAAATAAACATTAAATTGTTTCGGCTGACTTACGACTAAAAAAAATGATAAATTATTTTTCAAAAAAAATGTGTAACCAAGGCAACCCGCTGATTTCTTGCAACTCTGTAATCCTAATTGGGTTACTACAAGTCTATTATTTTCGATCAAAAGTAACCCGTTGGATTTAAGCAAGTCTCTTTGTAGTCAAAGCAACCCGTTGGCTTTCCTGCAGGCCTAGTTTTGATCAAAGCAAGCTTATTTTTAATCATCCGGCTAGTACAGTCAACCGTTGGCGCTCCGGCAAAGCTTCTTTGTAATCAAAGCAACCCGTTGGCTTTCCTGCAATGTTCTTTGCAATAAAAGCAACCCGTTGGCTTTCCTGCAAGGTTCTTTGTGATCAAAGCAACCCGTTGGCATTCCTGCAAGGTTGTTTGTGATCAAAGCAACCCGTTGGCTTTCCCGCAAGGTTCTTTGTAATCAAAGCAACCCGTTGGCCTTCCTGCAAGGTTCTTTGTAATCAAAGCAACACGTTGGCTTTCCTGCAAGGTTCTTTGTAATCAAAGCAACCCTTCGGCTTTCCTGCAAGGTTTTTTGTGATTAAAGCAACCCGTTCGCTTTCCTGCAAGGTTCTTTGTAATCAAAGCAACCCATTGGCTTTCCTGCAAGGTTCTTTGTAATCAAAGCAACCCGTTGGCTT
>JAHWFP010197127.1:0-14101 GCA_023313725.1 Lithobius niger
ACAAATTTGCAAACTAACGTACGTCGCACACTCAAAATTTGACCTCACTTGTTTCGCTCACCTGGCCAGAGAGTTCATCACCGTAGTAGCCTGTTTAATTTACTTAGGTAACATTGAGAGAATAATTATGAGACTGTACCAAATGCAGGGTGGTTATTAGCAGAATTTGTGCTTGTTCATGTGCATCTGTAGCGTAGGTCTGTCCTTGACCGCGGAATTATGAGCTATCCTTCACAATGGAAACGTTTGACAAATCTATTTTTGCCGTGTTGTCGAGGGGTTCTGGAGAAACGGGCAGATGTAGGCGCGCTACCTCTTGTAAATCGGAATTGTGAATGGCTCAACCCTCCCTCAATGAATGCCAAGTAGCGTACTCCACAAAAGAAACGTGATCAGCAGTTTTTTCCTAATAGTTCTTACACAAAGTACTACAACAACCTTCTTTCACAGCCCCTGTTTGGCACAACATCAGGTGTAAATCCATGGTTACAATAGGTAGTACAAGGTGGGCGTGGCAACCCAGCTCGTTTTTGTTTTTTATTGTGCGTTTTTTGAAACGTGGTGAGGGTTGCAGTTTTTTTTTGTTTTGTTCGCTTCCTTCCAGTGATTGTAATGCAGATTGCGGTTTTAAGGTGATGCAGCAGGTATTAAAAACGGGCACGTGCACCTACCTCGTTATTGAGGGGTTTTTTTTTATGATAATAAATTTTCCTTGCAAGCGGATTAAGGTAGCTGAACCCTTTAAATTCCATATGTGGTAGCGTATAATGAATCCTGTGTGCAGCTCGTAAATTGGGCTATCAGGATTATTGGCTGCATCCTTCCGTTTGTTACGGTCGGTTTCAGGTTACCGTAAATCGCCTATTAACATCCCTGGCAAAGCTACGGCACACCTCCCTAAAAAGCTTTGTGGTCAGAAATTACAATAGATCACACCGTTATATTTCCATCTGTAACTTTTCTTTTTCTGAGAATTTTTAGGTCTATACATTTTCACATTGATAATTTTCACATTTGCCACTGCCAAATGAGCCCTTTACATCAGCAAAATTGACACGGTTTGGTTTATTGTATGGCCATGTTTCACGTACTGACGTTTCTTTAATCCCATTTTTCCACACACTGGCTAGCAAACGATGCTTTTCTTTGGGCTTTGCTCACTCAATCAGTGCATCCCCTAACCATAAATAATTAGTCATTATCTCAGCCAAATTGCGAATTTTTTCGTTTGCTTTACTCGTTCGCAATTTGTCATGCCGAAATCCGTGAAGTTAACTGTTGCATCAGATATTAGACAGCCACGCCTTGCGGTTTTGGGGGGGGGGCGGTGCTCGTGGATGTTCTTATTGTTGTAACGTCTTCAAACGTGTATCCCCTTATTCTTACGCAATCCGCGGCAACGTAAATGTGTGCTTATTTTGTTCTTAGTTACAGTTCAGCTTTTAGTTCGTCTAGGCTTTTACATTAAATCTAAGGCCCGGTCTTGATTGTGTTGTCCAAGCCATTGTTGCTTGAAATCTTTGGTTGCATCTTGGAAAAGAAACGAAATTTAAATTCCCTGGTTACGAATTTCGAAATCCTCCCACGCGTTTATCCTGATCCCTGAAAGCTCCAAACCAACAAAAGGACTATCTTCAGATCACCATGCATTCGTGTGTAAACTTTCAACTGCGTAGACCTTCCCAATTTGACGCTAGCCATGAGCAATAAGTGTATGGGTTTTGACATGGGAAACACGTGACTAAAGTGTGCGTGGCCTATCTTGAGTTCGCCGAAGAACGAACACAGATAATCGATTGTACGTTTTTGGCAGCAGAGTGCCTTGTTGATATCCAAGATGGTTACAAAAACAATGGCGGCCGTCAGTTAAAGCCGCCCCCTCCAGGAAGACGTAGTCACTCGTAAAATACTTCCTGGACTCAAAATACGCCGCGCACAATACTTAGCTAGACAGAATCATAAAAACAAGGTTATTGACGCATATTTCTCTTTATGAATGGTGGACACTATTTAGGTTTTCTTTATCCCTTTTTCCCCCTTGCATTTTCCACAATTTGAACGAATTCGGCCGCATTGGGATTTATTCTCAACATGGTAAAATCCACTTTTAGTCAGTTGACAGACACCAAGTCTGCTAGTGAGGCCTTTTTTTTTATGAGCAATCTACTTTTAACAATCGGATGTTTACAATCGGCTGATCTACTGTTACTTGGCGGCGACAAACTAGCGTGTGTCTGGTATCATTTTCTGGCCTGCCTGACCACAGAAAGAGCGTTTAACGACAGTGAATGCATGTATTCTTCCTTTAATCTCTATATCGGTTTTTTAGGCTGATAACGAATAATATCTCAAGGTTGGTATATTACTTCACGTTCCTAGATTAAAATTTTATCGCTTCGTACACATCCATCTTTGAGTCGGTGGTGGGTACGCCTGTGCGCGCGACTGGCTTTCCGAAATGCTTTCCTTCTCGGACGACTTCATTAAAAGCTAACCATGCTGAAATCAACTTTCAGAAAAAACTAAAAGGTTTTGCGCGTGTTCTGTTAGCTAGTTCTGTTGTGCTTTCGTCTTTCCCTAAACTGTTTACAGGGTGATCAGTTAAATTGTGACCCAGCTTGATAGCTAAAGTACTACTGAACAATATGTTATGCGACCCAGGTGATGTGATGAGACCGGGAGGGGGCCACTGATTGGACAAAAAATGAATGACCTTGCTAAATGTTATCAAGGTCATTCAACTGCTAACTTCTTAAATAGGCATCACACACCATGAGTATAAATTAGGAACACGTAGGTATCAAAGAGACATTACCAATGCAAAAAAAAAAATAAAAAATCAGAATGAAAATCGGACCAGATTTGCAGGACCTATAGCGTACGTAAAATGGCTACTTTCTACCCCTGAATGGCATTCCATTCAAACACTCCGTCGTGCAGCGGAGCATTGCCTACTTTCAGGGGTCGAAAGTAGCCATTTTACGTACGCCATAGGTCCTGCAAATCTGATCAGCGTTTTGTTGTTTTTTTGCATTGGTAATGTTTCTTTATACCCCAATTCCTAATTTATACTCATGGTGTGTGATGCATATTTAAGAAGTTAGTAGTTGAATGATCTTGATAACATGGCAAGGTCATCCATTTCTTGTCCAATCAGTGGTCCTCCTGCCCGCATCACATCACCCTGGTCTCATAACATATTGTTCAGTAGTACTTTAGCTATCAAGCTCGATCAGAACTTAACTGATCACCCTGTATGTTTACCTGTTAAAATGTCTGTTTTTTTTTTTTTTTGTCATAAAATGCCTATTTAGGTGAGTTGACAACTGAATAAAGTTAAAGTAGTTGCCATCTTTTTCCTATTTCGAAACCAAACCGGAAACGGCGGTGGGAATCCACCATTTCAGTAATTGTATTGTTCATTCTAAACCTTATGGGCAAATCCCGCTAAAAATGTGCTGTTTCATGCTCACAAATACGTCACTATGGTGTAAAGATACAGTGTGTGTATTGTAATACACAAGCAAAATCGTGGCAAGGGCCAACTATACTCAATCGTGTATTAATCACTTGTTTGGCTGCCTATTGTTGTATTATTACAACAACAATGGCGGGGCGTTGGTTGTCGAGCCTACTTGAAGGCCCCCTGTTGGCCCACAGTAGCAGCAGGCCGCCATTGATATGCAAATAGGCGAATATTAGCGGTGCGGGGCACATGTCAGCTGTCGGGAGACGCTGTGACGTGTTTAGTTGGGGGAGGGAGGGAGAGAGGGAGGGAGTTTAGGATATAGGCACTTGTGCGTGCACCCTCTCGGTAGCACTTGCTGTTTTCTCACCGTAACTCATAACGCATCGTACTAGAATATAAATGGCGGCCAAATGCTAACAAATTGTCAATGGCACTTTGCTTTGTACGCGATCAGTTTCGCTAAGGGTTAATGCTGAATAACGGCGTCCGATTTTTTTTCCTTTTCGCCAGTCAGCTACGTATGCAGCGAGTGAACAATCGTGGAACATAACGAGCACCCTTCTGTTATCCAAATGGTTTGTTGATCGCCCACGCTAAATCCGCATGCAACCCGTTTTTCCATGAACGAGACCGCACGTGACCAATGCTGATGACGCTTTTCGAATGCTGCCGCCTTTTTTTTGAGATGCAGAAGTCTAGTTCAATAAATAAAGCCGAAGCTCCCTATCCTATTCGTAAATATTGGATTTTATAAGAATTCAGGTTAATACATAAATTTTCCTTACTTTATTAACAACAGTGCCGCGGTCCGCCGTACAGGCTTTGCACCAAGATTCCAATTTCATCCATAACAAAGTGAGTAAAAAAAAAAAAAATAGAAAGATGTAAATATAACAATATATAAATAGAACTTCTAAGATGGTTATATATACCTATAATGTAGAAAATCTTTGATCCAGAGAGCAATCACAAAAAGAAAACCAAAAAAGAAGCATAAGTTATAAATAAATAAATAAGTAAATAAATAAATACATAAATAGATAATGTACATAAATAAATTTAAAAAAAAGATATACCATTTCCTAATTTCATGTAGTTCCCCTGAATGAAGCTAAAACCTGTGTCTCATCTTTTCAGTAGCTCGGGAGGTATTTCGTCAAGGGGAACGATTGAAGCGTCCCTAAAAGCACGTCGCATTGTATTACATTAGTTACTGTTAAGGGTTAACTTGCAACCTCCCATGCTAAGCCGAAATTTCGATGCCTAATCTCTCTGCTGTCTTTCATTCAAATTTAGGATATAGGCTTTGTTGGACTTGGTGAACATGTGTAAGAACTTTTATTGATTTTCCGGTTTGTCATATCTGAGATCTATAGTCTTATGCTGGAATCGTGATTTTCATTTTGGCTTGTTCTTGTTGGCACGACACGTTTCTACTATGCTCTCTACATATCAAATTATTTATCCTATATAAAGCTGGTTCTTGGCACATTTTACATGTATTGCTCTGAAGATGTGCCCTTTCCGTAAGGCCTTTCCTAATAGGTCTAGTGGTTCAGGGGCTAGGGTGCGCTTAGAGACTAGATTGATTGTTTTACATTGTTTTAAACATTGTTATAATGCAACAGTGCCAATCATCAAGCGCCAGTTGCAAAAGAAGATAAGGGTTTCCGTATTGGGGATCGGTCATTATTTATTGCCGGGGGGGGGGGGGGGGGACATACGCCTACATTTTTCCGATCCCGTCAAGAGGGTAGGGGAGGTCAAAAACACAATGACCAAACTCGAAAGAAAAAGTCATTTTTTGGACCTCAAAAGTGCTACTTTAGCAGTCGAAATTTCTAAAAACGCTTCAGCTTCTGGGCCCCCATGACGGAGTGTTTACAAGGTTTTGAAGCTATTAGTACCAATATTCATATTGCAAGTATAATTTTTACAAAGAACTTTGTAGAAACGCCTTGGCACTTGGTTTCTTGGGGTCTTCTGTCTTTCAAGTGCATACTATGTTAAGGATGTGCGCATACAAGCAAACAGTGTGTTCATCAAACTTAGGGCACGTTTATGCAACGACTCGCCTTTGCATTCTCGCAGCTAGAAGCTAGAAATCTCCCGAAAGTCCAACATGGCGGCGGTTTTATGTCTGCCGCCTCGCAACGTAAACAGCCAATAACGTGAGTTCTGAAGCGTCTGGAAAATTATTTCATCATGAGGAATTCTTTATATTACAAGTATATATTCAAACAATGTCGGATTTAACTAATCCAAGTGGCGTTGTTACTATGGCAACGACACCTATGCTATCGCGATTGAATTCTAGCTGCGAGAATGCAAAGACGAGTCGATGCATAAACGCGCCCTTAGTGTATGAATCTCAACAAGAATATCGTATAGAACATCTTTAACCCAACGTGTCTTTTTGTTAAAAACGAGACACGTTTCCTTACAACTAATGGATGCTGTCGGTGTTGAGAGCTACTTACTAAATTTATCGACAGTACTAATCGTAACTACAGGAAATCATCGGCAGACAGTCACAATAGGTATACGAAAAGCGCATTTTTCGGGGAGGGGGGGGGGGAGGGTGTCACATTATTTTTGGACCTTGAGTGGGGGGTTCAAGATTTTTTCAGGACTTGAAGGGGTGGGGGGTCAACTAAAGTTTGGTGGTCATACTTTCATTTCCCCCCAGTCATAAATAATGACCGGTCCCTTGGTTTGTGCAAACCTTAATTGATAAAAAATACAAAACATTAAAACAAGCTCAACTTGAATTTTCATAGAATAGACCGTTCTCCTTCCTCAGAAAAATCTCACAGCACGGGGAAAAAATAAGTTCTCACATGACGTCATGTGAACAAAATTTTCAAATGAACTCGTTTGATGCTTAAGGTGAGGTTTAGCTGATCCGAAGCCAAAACAGCAAAGCAACACAAATAAACTTTTCTGTAAGGTTTCAGATACTGCAGTGTTGCTGTACTGTTTAGTCCACGTGAAACCTCACTGCTGTAGCCAACCATTATACACGTCAATACAATTAAAGCCAGAATCCAAATTAAAAAAAACTTTTCATGCCCAAACAAACGAAGAATAATGTAAGGGATATATATATACACTCGACTACTTTCTTGGCTAAATTTTTTCAGTGTTCTTCAGTCTACTTTTAGTTCATATCCTTACTGATGATACATATATAAATTTTCAAGATTTTCAAGCAGTTTTCCAGGCAAGGAATTTTATTATTACTTTTCAAGACATTTCCACGTTTTCAAGGTCTCACACGAATCCTGAATTAGCTGTAGAGATGTGCTCAGCACACGATTAATTTTTAAACGATTAAACGATTAATTTTTAAACTTTTCCAGCGATGTCGTTTAACAAAGTAGAATGCACCAATCATTAACTTATCTATCGTGTGCAAAAGTAAAAATGGTAAAATAAAATGAGTACAGCAGTAAGGTTTCACGTGGACTATAAATTCGCAGATGACCTTAAAATCAGCTCTGAGGTGATTGGGGCTCCTGATGTGGCATCTTTGCAGGAAACTGCCAACCTTATCTCAAACTGGGCAACTGTTTGGAAATTGCCTCTTTCAGAAAACAGGTGCCAGACCTTCCACATTGGATCTTCCAATAGAAACTTTTCTTACCTTTTAAACTATCACACGCTTCCTAAAACTGTTGAAATCCGGGATCTCGGCATCTGGTTCACCTCCAACCTTAAGCCTTCACTTCATTGCAACAAGATTACCGCCACAGCCTTTCGTCGCCTTGCCATTGTCAACCGATGTTTCACATCAGGTAGCCGCGACACAAAACTTTGGGCTTTTAAGGTTTTCGTCAGGCCTCTTCTGGAATATGCAACCCCAGTCTGGTCCCCATCCTTGCTGAAGGACATTGATCAGGTTGAATCCGTACAACGACGCTTTACAAAACGTCTCAAGGGTTTGGGGGATTTGCCCTACTCTGTGCGCCTAACCACACTCAATCTGGACTCCCTCGAACTGCGCAGACTTAAGTCTGATCTCATCTTGACATACCGTATCCTACATGGTATGCTGGGTACTGACCTCCCTTTTTTCGAGGCATGTCCCGTCACATCCACACGCGGTCATTCTTTAAAGTTAATGCATCCCATATTCAAATCGGAATCTCGTAGAGCCTACTTTGCAGCACGTGTTGTTCTGGCCTGGAACTCACTTTCGGACTTGGCTGTCACCAGCACCTCTGTGGCTCTTTTTAGACGACACTTAACCGCAGCAGTACTTCGAAATTTCGTGAAAAGACCCGAGCATCTTCCCCCTACCATGTGAGGGAATTTTCTCTTTTTTTCTTTTTTTTCTTTTGGGACAACGATTCCTTAGCATAGGGTTGGTGTAAGAGGGCTTAGGCCCCTTCCTCCTCCTAATCACCCAATGGTGGTTAAACATTACTTACTTACTTACTTACTTACTTACTAACCAGTACAGCAACACTGCAGTATCTGAAACCTTGCAGAAAAGTTTATTTGTGTTCCTTTTGCTGTTTTGACTTCGGATCAGTTAAACCTTACCTATATATATATATATATATATATCGTCAATTGTAGCCGAAAGTACAGACCATAATTGTTATAGGCCTTAAAAAGTGTTTCAGGGTAGTCGGACTGCAGGGATTTATTCTACTGAAACGAGAACACATTTGCAAAATCTCCATCTGTGCTCGTAACCAGATTTTTTATTTTGGATTCCTCTCTCTGCGTCATTATTATGATTTGTATTAGTCGCCCCAAGGTGGAGTTGTAATTTATCTAGTGTCACATGATTAAATGTATGTGAAATAAACAATGTTGCAACCACCTAGTGCTGTGTGTCTCGAGTTGAACAAATTCTACCTTTGCGCCCCCCCCCCCTGGGGAAATAAAAAATATAACACACTTGCAATTCTCTTTCTCGCATCCAATGTTCTTAACTGCTTCCTACCCCCATTTTTGGTTGAATGTTTTCGATCCAGCTGAAGAAAAGTTTCTGATTTTACAACTCTCGTAGTCACAACTAGCATATATTAAGGTTGTGAACAATGGGCACGGCAGTCGTACCAAATCAGGTTTTCAGAATTTTTGGACTATTGATGTAACCTCACGTCTTTCCAGTCGCCGTGAAAGAAACTAACGTTGTTTTCTTGATTTTGATCTGACTGGGGGTGGGGTAAGGGGGGACGCGACAGGGAAAGCGGCCAATTTGTGGGAGGGGGGGGGGGCACCCAAAGCAGCGTCGTTCCTGGTCAATATAGCTGAAAGGCGTAACCCTACACGTAAATCGTTTACTGACACGGAATGGCTGATCAGTTGGACTTCGGCCTTTGGTCGCAAAGATCGTTGGTTCAATTCCCGCTCTGGTATAGTCCTGAAGGCTACGGAAATGGGTTTGCGTCTATTTACCTTTAAGAGGGAATAGACAGGTGGCTAAAGGACAAATGTATGCAAGAACCGACAAACACACACTCCTTTGAATTCAAGTGCTCCGTCCAATAAAAGAGAGGTGCATGGTATGATCGTCACAAATGCACAAGTAAAGGGGATTTGCGGTCAAGGGCATATATATATACACTTGCCGTCGACTCTTGACGTAAATCCCATCAAGTCGACGTGTGTCTACTCGAGTGGGGACGCGTGTCGGGCTCGTGCTAGCGCTTGTTCTTCACGTTCATGGGCTCCGCCGATCTCCCTCCCTCCTTCTACCAAATGCGAATCACACCCTACTGTTGACCCAGGATCAATGTCACCAACGTAGTAAGGGGACCGAGCGGGGATGAACCCCCCGCCGGGGGGGGGGGGGGGGGGGGGGGGGGGGGGAGCTGCAACTTCTCCCCTATTACAAACTTGTCATTTCCTCATTAAGCAGATTTGCCGCTGTGCTTTGGCAAGGCGTGGGCCTCGCAACAATGGCAGCCAATAAGGTGTCGCACGTGCGAGCCGATCCGTGAAATAGCCGCTCTTTTGTGGACGCAGCCACTAGATAGCACTCGATACTGTCAGATTTACCCAGACGGACCTGAGCGGGCATCCTGTAGTACAGGGCCCAGACAAAACATGGAAATCTCGGAGGAATATGAAAATACAACCAGAATCGCAGGAAAATATCAGGGAAAACAAGAAATTTTGGGGAAGACGGGGAAATTAAAAAAAAAAATACCTTTGTGTATGATCTGTAAATTCCATTGAATTAGCCCTAGATCAGAAACAAAATCCTGGCCTAGTAGCAAATATTTTAATTACAGATGCTAACCTATTTACGTTGCCTTTTGGACTTGTATGTCAGACTGCCTGAACGGGGAATCGAACCGATGACTCTTGTTGAGCCTTTGGTTTTCCGTCTTTAATTAAAATATTTTAATTTGTGCTTTAATACGTTCAAGTATTTTCGATATAACTTCGTTAAACCAAACCTTAGGTTTATCTGTGATGAAAATGCGTTTAGTGCCGGTGGGTGGACTGTAGACTCTTCAACAGCTATTTTTCAAGAGATGTTGGATTATTTTTGTGCAAATATTAATAAAAACATTTAACCACTATCTGTTTCCCTAACTAAATATTTCGTAAAATAATTGGAAATTGCCATTGGATTCACCTGGAAATTGAGAATTTAAAAATTGTCTGAAATTTATAGTAGTGTTTCACTGACTCCTTTTTCGAAACGTCAGCTTTAGTTGCTTTTTTTTTTTTGGCGCGCGGTGGTAAGCAGAGGAAAGGAGCTTCTCATCGTGTGCTGGTGTGTGTCTGTCTGTCTGTCTGTGTGTTTGCACGCTAACTTAATAACCCTCTGACCGATTCATTTCGGAATTTTCCCATACATTCTGTGACGTATTCATGGATTTAAATTCGTAAGTCCATTAAATCGGGTAAGGGGTTTCGTGATATAATATTAATTCTCAAATATAAAAATTCACCACAACAGCAATTCTAATACTGTTTCAGGGAAATTTAACCAGGAATTGAAATACAACTCGAACACACACAAAGCGACACCTAAAAGCACACCTGTTTCATTAGTAATGGTTGAAGACAATGTCGTTCTTATAATCCGTGATAGTAAGATAAAGAATTCCTCCTGACGAAACAATCTTCACAGTCGCTTCTAAACTCCCATTATTGACTGCTTTCGTTGCGAACCGGTAGAGCTAAAGCCGTAAATCAACTTTCAGATGATTTCTAGTTTACAGCTGCGAGAATACAAATACGGGTCGTTGCGTAAATGCGCCCTTAGTTATTTTATCGTCTTGCTTTCGACGTAAGTGTTAGCATGAGTTCTTAGTATTGCTACAGCATTAGTTCTGTACTTAATATTACTATAGAGCAGTGATACGACGTAGTATTATTGTATACAACTCTTATGCTGGAGCCTTAATGGATTAGCTGCAAGGGGCACTGCAGAGAGAAACAGAAGGGCGTCATACAGAAGACGATGCTGTGAAGAGTGATTTCTTAGACCTAAAACGCGCGATTTTTGTTGTCGGAGAAAACAACGTTATTTTAAGCCTAAGAAATCCGCTCTTCCGTTGTTTTTCCCTCCATTTTTATGTAGTGCACCTTGTAGTTATGCCCTCCAAAACCCATACTGGTGCCAATATGGCGGCAAATGTCACTGCTCTATACAGCAAGCATTAGTTCTTACGTAGTCTTACTGCAGCATTAGCATTTGTAATACTGTAGTAATGTAGATCTGTGCCCCGACTGGGACTGGAACGTAGGTCCATATACTACACTAGTCGTTCTGCCACTGTGTTTCTGGGGCGGACCCTGCTGGCTACAGGCTCATAAGCTGTCCATCTTTTTTAGTGGTGAATCTGTAAACGTATAAGTTATACCTAGAATGTATAGGGTATAGGGAGGAGAATTTGTGACTGAGACCCTTCTGAAACGTCTTAGATTCATTCCTAATAGTCCCATCTAAGGTTATAGAGGGCGCCATGAGTTTTATGTAGGAATTTCTACTGTTTTCAGCCTAAAATTATACTAAACGAAACTAGCTTGTATTTAATTATTATTTAGTTTACCTTAGGCTAGTTTTAATTTAGTTTACTTTAGATTTCGGCTGAAAAATGAGCAAAATTACCAAATGATACGCGTGACGCCCTCTGAAAACTCGGACTGAATTTATAGGAATGAATGTAACACGTTTCAATAGGGACTTTTTAGACTTACAAATTCTCCTCCCAAACCCTAAAAATTCTAGGGTTATTCAAGGAGGGTAACTTCCTGGCTTCCACACTAGAAATAATGCAAGAAATAAAAAAAAAAGCAATAAATCACAAGGTAAAAGATTAACGAAGCAAACAAGTCGGTCTTCTCAAGGAAATGATTTTGAAGTCAAATGGCAATTACATCCATTTTGACATGCATGTTTGACTTTTGGGTCACTTACACAATAACTAAACACAAGAATTGCGGTAAGAATACATTACTTACGTCTGATATAACAATTTAATTACTGCATCACCAAAACACGACACGGAGATCGCCATTTTGCTGGAACGCTCAGAAATTAATGCCGACAGATGTCACTTTTCGATTTCGACTCGCAGCCGATTGAGATAGCTGTATTGACTGTGAGGAGCTCAAGCGCTGGAGCTGGCCGACAGTTGTAGTGGCCAGCTAAGGCCGTCAGACGCTGAGCTCTCACAGTCAATACAACTATCTCAATCGCATTCGAGTCGAAATCGAAGAGATCCGTCTGTCGGCATTAATTTCTGAGCGTTCTAGCAAAACAATGGCGATCTCCGTGTCGTGTTTTGGTGATGCAGTAATTAAATTGTTATATCGGCGTAAATAACGTATTCTTAACCGCAATTCTTGTGTTTAGTTATTGTGTAAGTGATCCAAAAGTCAAACATGCATGACAAAATGGATGTAATTGCCCTTTAAAGTACATCGAAAGATTTCACACATTAAATGATGCGATATCTGGTTAACTTTCTAATTTATGGTATCATTTTATGTGTCAGGTATTTAGATATATATAGACTGACTTGTTTGCTTCGTTACCTTGTAATTAATTGTTTGCATTATTTCTATCTTTCCTCTTCCTGGCCTACGCAGGCCCTGACGGTAATTATTGCGGCCACTGATACCTCCCTTGTTCTCTTCACGGTTTGTACACGGCCTTGAATTTCTTGAGAAGCCTTAAGTTTAAAATCCGAAAATTCAAGGCTTGAAAAACCTTGAAAATTGGAATTTTTGTTGTCGGAGCCTTGAAATGGCCTTGAATTTTGTTGAGTGCCACTTTGTATGGACTGAGGTTAATGCCGTCAGTAATATTTCAATGGGGCGAGGGATAATCGTCTAACTGGAACATCGCATAATTGGAAGAACGTCAACCGTATCACAGTCTAACGGAAAGTCGTCTAACAGGAAATTCTATAATAGAAAATCGTCTAACAGGAAATTCGTATAATGGAAAATCGTCTAATGTTCCTGCCTCGCTCGCGCTGCCGCGCTACGGCTATACATATAACATCAGAAACCGCAGTAAGACGTTAATTCAGTTAGACGATTGTCCATTATACGATATTCGGGTTAGACGATTTTCCAGATTTTTTATTTATGCAGATATTAGACAATTATCCCATTAGACGATTTTCCAGTTAGATGTTCTTCCGACGCCCCATTTAAGGTATAAAATTAAATAAATAAATTGAAAAACTTAAATAAATAAATAGAAATAATTTGTCAGCTGAAGCCATTTCTTGTGTGAACGGTGCTCCTCTCGGATTGGACTGGAAACGGGAAAAGAGAAGTGCGGTGCAGTGCAAGCCATTTTTGCCCGAAGGGGCAGCTGAGCAAGTCTTGTTCACTGACTGTTAGTTGCTGTATTTCTCATTCCTCCTTGTTCATTGGATCACGTAATGTTTGTCATTGTTTACAACGGTTTAGCTTCCTACTTCAAACTATGAGCACAATGGCGCCAACAGTGATATCTGGCAAAATATTGGAATTAAAAAAGGAATTTTGAGAATCTACTGCGTTAAAGAGCCTCGAAATTAGTCGTAAACTAGCCATTGAAAAAGTCTTGAAAATGGTTTCATCTGTTATGTACGAACCCTGTGCCTTGCGCCCGTGCTGTGTTGAAGCATATCAGGGGCGTTACTAGCCGTAACTATCACAAGGGTCCTGCGTAAGGATGTGACAACTAGTGAACTTGATAAATCACGCGCGTTTGTCTTTCAGGTAATGGCTGAAGACCAACGATTCACAAATTCATCTAATACACCTTTCAAACTTATAAGTAGTCACCGTTTTTTTTTTGTTTTTTGTTTTTTTTAACTCTTCCAACCGAATCGTTCTAACATCAGCGAGCTAATACTGGTTAATTCACGCGAAAACCAGTGACGGCGTCAGGACTGAATTCTTTTTTTTTTTTTTGGAGGGGGGAGGGGAGCGACAGAGGGCAGGGATATCGGGAAACAGAGTGGGCCAAGGATATTTTTTCAAGGCAGCCACATTAGGCACTTTCATTCCGTTTAATTCAACGTGAATTCTAAGATTCAATGCAGTACAATTTATTTATAAAATAAACCCCATAAACACACAAAATGAATTAGGCTACACATAAAGTATAAAGTTGCTAAAAAAAATATATGTATATATATATATATAAAA
>JAHWFP010197137.1:0-19391 GCA_023313725.1 Lithobius niger
CCCCTTGTGCCAGGTCACATTTCTTAAAATTTACCCAGAGATGCTTTTCCCTTGTGCCAGGTCACATTTCTTAAAATTTACCCACAGGACAGTGCTTTCCCTTGTGCCTGGTCACGTATCTTAAAATTAACCCCGAGTTGGAGATAACACTTCCTCGTTCCAAGGGTCTGGCAGTTAATTAGCAAGTTTTCAGGGTGTAACAAATTTTCACTGAGAGATATGTCGGGTGCTTTCTTCCAAGGAGCTAAACGAGGAATCAAAGCCGGTGTTAACAATAAACATACATCGGGTTATTTCAGTGGCAAATGGTACCGCTGGGACTGGCAAGTTCACCTTGAATGTTCCAGAAGCTAATGGAGTGCGTTTTAGCTGAAATTCCAAATGCTAAACCTTTTTATGACATGCTCGCAGCTGGAACAGGAAAATAGCACAATGCCATTTTGATCAAAGTTTGCTCTGCTTTGCAGGAAAGTGGAGTTCGAGTAAAAAAAGCTTCATGTAAACTTGATCAGACTGAACTGAAGCGTCTTGGAGTTTCCCTTCCTGTAACCCCACCAGCTAAGAGACATTTTATCATTCATTATACCGTATGAGCCTTTTGGAAAACGAATTGGCCTATATCACCAGCTAGGAGGCATTGTATCTTTCATTACCTGAGCCTTGTGGAAAACGTTGTGATATATGCTAACAGCTAAGCGACATTTTATCATTCATTATCCGAGCCTTTTGGAGAACGATTTAATATAAGCCACTAACTAGGCGAAGTTTTATCGTTCGTTAACCGAGCTTTTGGAAAACGATTTAAGATATGTCACCAGCTAGGAGATGCTGTATCATTCTTTACCCGAGCCTTTTGGAAAACGTTTTGATGTACACAACCAACTAAGAGGTATTATATCATTCATTAACTGAGACCTTTGGAAAGCTAGTTGATATACACCACCAGCTTGGAGGTGTTGTATCATTCAGTATCTGAGGCTTTTGGAAAACTAGTTGATATATGCCACCAGCTAGGAGGTGTTTTAACATTCATTATCTGAGACTTTTGGAAAATTAATTGAAATACACCACCAGCCTAACATTCAATATCTGAGGCTTTTGGAAAGCTAGTTGATATTCGCTACCAGCTAGGAGTCCTTGTATCATTCATTATCTGAGGCTTTTGAAAAATAATTGATGTATGCCACCAGTTAGGAGGCGTTGTCCAGAACACAATGAACCGACATTATTTTTTGAATACGCTATCCTGACGCCCAAAAGAAATTAACAAATAAAATTCTTAGATTTCCATTAACTTTCTTTCTGCATATGACTGTGTGCGTAAGCATGCGTCACACATACACGAGCTACAGTAGCTAAACACCATAACTAGGTTTGCCCTCAACCTGCCGTGTTAAAGCCGAAATTCGATGCTTAATTTCTCTGCTGTCTTTCAATATTTTCCACTAAAATTTATTGTACAAGCTTCGCTGGACTTAGTGAACATGTGTCCAAACTTTCATTAATTTCCGATTTGTCACATCGGAGATCTGGACTTGAACGTTGTCTTGTTCTTCTTGGCACGACACGTTTCTGCTACGCTTTCTACAGATCACTGTCCTATAAAGCTGGTTTTCAGCTCATTTTACAGGTAGATGTGTCCTTTCTATAAAACCTTTTCTAATTGGTCAAGTGGTTCAGAGGTCAGGGAGCTCTAAACGACCAGATTGATTGTTTTACATCGTTTTAAATATTGTTATTATGGAACGATGCCAATCAGCAAACGCCAGCTGCAAGACGTAGACTGAAGATCAAATGGTTTGTAGCCATGTTGGTTTGTGCAAACGGTAATTGATAAAGATCAAAACTTGCTAATCTAAACTGCATGGTGCGCCAAAGTAGCACGAATTAGAAACAAAAACGAAATCGTTTGATGCTTAAGGTAAGTTTTAACTAATCCGAAGATTATACACATAAATACAATTATTGCCAAAACCCAAATTTCAAAACTTTTCATGCCCAAACAAACGAAGAAAAATGTAAAGCTACACACCACAGAGTTGGACCGGGTCACTTATTTTTGACCCGGTGACCTGAAAGCAGGTTGACCTTGACCTGGTAACTCGGCCAGACACAGTGACCCAGTGATTCGGTAACCCGGCCAACATGGCTTAATTCGGTGATCTTGGGCAGGAAGGGAAACAACTGAAAATAAGATCCGAGAAATATTTGATACTATAACCCCCCCCGCCATATAAGGAACTCATTGTCAGCAATTCTCATGGCTTTGAAATGCCCACTTAGCGAATTTTTCCCGGCAAAAATATCCACAGAAAAAATAGCCCCGGAAAAAAATATCCCTCGGAAATAATATTCCCCAGAAAAAAAAAAACACTATTAACTTTTAGTCCACTAATTTTGTTTTTTTTTAGCTAGACGAATTAAAAATGCTTTACATTCATATTTTGTAAAATAAAAATGTCGCCAGTCCAGTTTGAGTATCAGCTGTGAGTTACGGAAGAATAAGAGTTCTTTTTTCTAAATGGCGAAGCCTTTTTTGGTTCAGTTAATTTTTTGGCTTTTTTCGCTTCTCTTTTCTTGTCATTAGTACGGCTGGTTTATCATGTGTACATCCATTGTTTGCGCAACTTTGCTTGTAAAAAAAATAGGAGCATTAGAATTGAATATGTATGTTCATGCTCCGTCCATGCGTTGGTCCACGTCTATTAATTGATGGCAAAACACTAGCCTGTGTTTAGATTTAGCGTACGTCAGCTCGTATTAAATCATAGTTGATTCTTCATTGTTGCAAGCAGTTGTAGTAACCACGGTGACCAGATGACCAGGACTGGGTATACCATGTTCTTCTTGGACCCGCTTAACCTCGCTACAAAACCCATTGAGCCCCTTTGAGTAGCCTAACCGCAGTAAACAACTTTGAGGAAAACAATTTGGAAACAATAATTCAACTGGCTTTCCGAAGTCCACATTGAAGAAGTAAATAAGTCATTCAGTCATATCTGCCGTCCAATTTTAAGGCTGTAAGGCCTAGAATTATACACACTTGTCCCATTAAATGCGAGAATCTGTTGTTTACAATGATTATTTGTGCGTTGTTGATCAGCAAAAGTTGTATCGTGAACATTCTTGTGTTTAGTGGGTACTAATAAAAAAGAAAGCTAAAAGTGAAGTGGGTTTTTCCGGGGATATTTTTTCCGAGGTATATTTTTTTCCGATTACCGCCTGCTTTTCCCCACTACCAACGGTCACAACTTAATTTTGCAACTTGCTTTCTGTTCTTCATTACAAAGCTTGGAAATATAATAAAACAATAACATTATTATCGTTAAGCTTAAAGAAACTAATATAGCAGTAAATGTTAAGGCCGGTCCTACTTAGAAAAAAAAAAACTGTAACGTTGTTTATTATCATTGTTACATTTATTATTATTGGGTGGATTTACCAAAGAACGGAAAAATATTTTCCATAGAAACACTGGTAATTACTTTCGGAACTAACACGGGGAAAAAATTCAATTTATTTTAGTGTGTGGTATAGTTAGGGATCAGTGGGTCTTCCAATCAGTTCAGCTCTCCAGGTCAGGCTAGGTTGCCAGATCTAACCCGAAATTCCGAGGCACCGGGTCTGACCCGAAATTCCGGGTCAAGTGCTCAGACCCGATTACCCGGCCTAAAACTTGACCCGAATGACCTGGTTACCCAGTTGACCCGGTAACCCGATCCAACTCTGCTACACACTCGACTACTTTCTTGGCTAAATTTTTTCACTGTTGTTGGATCACGTCATCTACTTTCTGTTCACCACCCTACTAATGATACATATATCAGTTTTCAAGATTTTCAAAGCACTTTTCCAGGCATGGAATTTCATTATTTTCAAATAACTTTTAACTTTAAAACACTTTAGTAACCATTAACACGTAACAGTGAAACTAACGAATTCGTCATTAGATAAGAAAAAGTTGTACTGACAGGGGAAGGTTCTAATCCTAGCATTGTTGTGTGCTTTTCGAGTTGAGAAAACGGCATTCCGGTCGTTAAAAAAAAGGGGGGGGGGGAACGCTGACCTCTAGGGTCCCTTGGAGCCCCAATCCCATTCCTACACCTCAGTGTAAAAGCGGCTGCGAACGGTCAGTATTCTCGCATTGCGGTATGGCAGTAGAACTAGGGTGGGGGTGGGAGAGAGCGTCGTGGAAGAAAAGGAAGAGAAGTAGAGGTGTGGGGGTAGGGGTAGTTCCTGCCGTCACCAGTCGCTTCCGTTACGTGGCAACCGTTAATTGATGCTTCCGTGCGAACGATTGCCCTACCAGCCCCCGAGCCACCTCCCTCCATTTTCATCAGTTTCTTCTTTTCTTGCTCAGCTCGTGCAGTGATTTTATTTTGACTTAGGATAAAGAAAATTAAGGCTCAGGTCAGCGTCTTGACATTTTCAAGTCGACAAGGGCGGGCCAGTAATTTTTTATGCATACACTATACTATATTAAAATAAATTGACGAGGCCTTTTACTTCAATTTTCCCATAAATCTTTTTGTACATGAACAACATATTCTTGTAAGGTTTTATATCCCACGATGTTGGTGTGATATTTAGTCCACGTGTAACCTTACGTAGGCTACTGCTGCATTTCAATTTCTTTTTTGCCGTTTTCATTTTAAGGTAAGGTAAGGAATGCTGTGTGGGTGCGTATTATTACAGATACTATATCGCTAACGAACGGTCAGAAACTAATCGACATGCATCATTTTACTGTTTTTACCGTTTTTCAAAGTCTTCGTGTAGCGAAGTAGTACTAAAGCTAGCCTGACGCCCCCCCCCCCTCCGGGGATTTTATATCATCTATGACAATTGACTCTTGGGATATCACAGTACAGTGATACGGGTGTTGGATGACAAATAAATTATGCAAAGGCTGTTAAAAAAAATAATATTTGAACATTAAAATCAGGGCTATGAAACAAAGCCAACCTTTCAGCAACCCGTCCCCTAAACTCAGGGGTGGCAACAGGGAGATACTGTGAGGAGCAAGTCCTCAACTGGGAATGGGAATTTTATTCAAGTGGTTTCATAATTGTATTTCATTTTATATTCTATGACAATAAACTGCGATAAAATAAGCTTTTATTTATCTTATTTATCAATGAAGTACAATTTTTTAAAATTTGAAATAAAATGATGAAACCATTTGAATAAAATCCCCTCCACCTACGAAAAATCCATCGTATCGTAAACCAAATTCACCATTCCTAAATGACACCCCCCCCACCACGATATTTAAACGTAGGTCGGTCATTAAAGGGACATTCCTCCTAACGCTATTTTTCTCGATACTCCACATTAAGTATAGCATGCTAAGGCCCGTATTCTGAACGCTGACGAAAACTCTTACTTGACTTGAAATGACGTCACACCTATTTAGTGCCACTCACCACCAGAACTTCTTTTGAATATATTTGGAAGAAATCGGGTGGTGAATGGCACTTAATAGGTGTGACGTCATTTCAAGTCAAATAACGTCACACCTATTAAGTGCCATTCACCACCCGATTTCTTCCAAATGTATCCAAACGAAGTTCTGGTGGTGAATGGCACTAAATAGGTGTGACGTCATTTCAAGTCAAGTACGAGTTTTAGTCAGCGTTCAGAATACCGGCCTAAGAACCGAGGAGAAATAGTCGGCTTCAGTAGGCAATATTGGGCGTACAACCGATGGCCATTACAAGACATGATCGAGGTGCATACGCGGCAGCTGCATTTGAAAGTGTAGGGTGAAAGTCAATCTTCTGAAGATACGCACCGAGAATTGCGCCCCTCCCAGATGCCCCTGAGCGAAAATACTGTGACTACATTAATCTTTCAGGAAATCATTAACCCATTTACAGTTGAAAATAAAGATGAACTCTTTTGCCTGTCTTCAGGAAAACCGGCACCTATCGCCGTACAACAGGATCTGTTGGATGCTGACAAGAAAGGCAATGCAGCCTTTGAAGATTTCATTCAGAAACTACTTGTTAATAAAACTGGGTTCTTCCACGCATCATTAAAGAAAATGAAATTGAGGAGTTCCCTGGAAAAAGGGCATAAAGTCACTTGTGCCCTTTTTCTGCCTCCTAAAAAATCTGATAGAGCACCTCTCAGTCTATGGAATAAGGGCACAAACGCTAAGAAGTCGACAAGCAGAAGCACTTTACAAGTAATTTTTTTAATTTATCGCCGGATGTCGCCGTGAGATGGTGCTGCTTTTCAACATGGCTGCCACCAGTGCCACTTACAGTTTTTCCACTAATTTCCGATTTTCCTGAACATATCTGCTACAAAACTATGAACATGAATATGAATATATCCCATCAGAAAATTCTAACTTTCAAAGATTAAGCATAAAATACTAGTTCTGAGTTTTTTCCCCTTTTCTCAAAACATATATTTTTCATTAGTGCCCTGGTTACCAGGGAACTCCTCAATTGTTGACGGACATTTGCATCGACACAACATACACGGAAATTAACTTCCTCTCAGAAAAAGACTGTTGACCTGAATGCTGAGCGAAATCTTTTTGGGCAGATGCTAATGCTTTCTGAACAAAATGACTTGAATTTAAAAGTGTTGTTTAAGTATCCAATGAGTCCAGTTCCTTGGTCACTTGCTACAGCAGACGGCAGTCCATGAAAATTGACTAGTCAAAATTGATGCATGCTATTGAAGGACGTTTGCGTAAATGTGATCCGCCTGTTGGAGACAACCGTGTGTACATATGGAAATGCGTTACTGCATGGTTTTTGGCAACCTACCAATACATTTGCAGAGAAGTTTTCTCAAGTTTAACGAACGCCAAAAGATTAGACTTTGTAACTGACATATACAAAGAAAATGCCATAAAAACTTTAGAACGTCATCGAAGAGGCGCATTAAAGACCAAAGACAAAGGTTCCTCGTAATTGGGCATCTCTCCTGCACAATGAAGATAACAAGCTCACTCGACTCATCCTTAGTGAGTGGTGCACTGTCAAGTACGCAAACCAACTATGCGGACGATCTTTGTAATTTGTTCATGACGAACAGTGTACACACATCCATACTAAAGATGGTGAAACGACGAAATCTATGTTAGAGGAAGAACTAAGTTCACATCAAGAAGAGGCTGACACCAGAATAATTTTGCATTGCTTCCATATTTCTGGAAGACTACCTGATGATACGAGAATAATCGTAAGATCACCTGATACTGATGTATTTGTCTTGTCAGCTTAGTAATCTGAAGAAATTGGGCGCAAAGTGTTATTTGAAACAATGTGTTGGGAACAAACGGCGTTGCATTGATATGAGAGCTGAACTATGGTGCAGAAATGTGCAATGCAATCGTATCACTACATGCATTCTCTGGCTGCGATTCAACAGGTTCATTTGTCTGGCTTGGAAAAATAACTTTCTTGAACAAAATGAAGAAGTTTCCAAACTACGTCTCTGCATTTGTCTCATTCGGAAGGGATCTGAATATTTCAGATGGACTTATGAAACAGCTGGATCAATTTGTTTGTGCTCTGTATGGAAAACCTTCGCCGCCAGACATCAACCAAGTGAGATACGAGTTGTTCAAGCAGAAATTCTTTCCAAAGTCTGCTTCTACACATTTATCATTTACTGAAAGCATTGATTTCAGCCGTCTGCCACCACACAGAACAGATCATCACTTTTTCTGCACGTGGAACGGGCTAATTATCAAGCTATACTTCGGAATAATGCTCATATATCTTATCCACCTACGTTTGGGCATGGTTGGATGCTAACCGGGGATGGCGAAATAGGGTTTGAGTGCATGGTTTAAAGGTGAAGTTTGCCAATAGAGCTAACTGATATACTGGTAAATCGTAGAGAAGAAACAAGAGTTTGAATTGACAGATGATGATGTGGAGGTTAACAACATTAATGACATAATTTTTGAAGATGAAAGTAAAATCGAAGAAGACTAAAAGTAAATTGATGGTCTTGGTTTGGCAGTTTTCAAAAAACATGACAAATTGCGACTTTGGATTTTAAATAATGTAAACACTTTTCTTGAGGCAGTTACTAGGGGAAGAATAATTAAGGGTGTAACAATTGCATAGCATCTATATATATAATTACACAAGATCCACAATGCAGTCATCTGCAGCAGCCATCTGCAGCGCAGCAGCAAGCAGGACATACGATGCCATCTCCGCCATCTACCGACGGAACGGCAAATTGTAAGAGTAGCAACCAAGGCCCGCTGAGATAGTAGCTGCTCCCGGAACGCAACGGCCAGCAGCGCGAACATACGATGTCATCTACCGACCGAACGACAAATTAAATGAGGAGGGGGGCGGGGGGAGGGGAGCGAGACGACGCGGAATGAGCGAGCAAGCGACTCCGCTAGTTACACTTTATTCTATTCAGTATGAAAACAGTAACAGAGTTCCACTGATAATGAATATTGTGTCATTAAAACATGATATTCAGGTCGATAAGATAGGAACATCTATATTGTCGTTTTAAGGCTTCATAACTATAAAATAACACTGATTTTATAAATCCCCCCCGGGGGGGGGGGGGGCAGGATTTCATATACCGGGCCCATCGAATTTCAAGCCATCCAAAATCACGAATTTGACCATCAAGTCCCCAAAAAATCACTAATTAGACCATCAAGTCCCCAAAAAATCACTAATTTGACCTTCAAGTCCCCCAAAATCACGAGTTTCATAGTTAGGTATAGTTGAAAGCATTGTTCTTATCTAACGAAGCACGAAAGTCCACAAAATCATTGCACAGCAAAAATCATGTAAAGGATTGAGCGAATCTGTTGTTATAGCGACTCAACATAATTGATTCGTTGAAAAATTCATTGATTTTAAATTCAGCGAAACGTTCAACGCATCAAATAAATGTGTCTGAATTATTGTGTCAGTGCAGTGGCATAACTACGTCAGGTGGGGCCAGTGGGTCAAATTAGCCCTTGGAGCCCCTTTCCTTAATACACAGGATGGCCCACATAAAACTCAAGAGCTGAAAAATTTCTTAGTGCATACTTTTTCTAATATTTTTTCATTTTTGTTATAGTGAATATAGACACCAATTTTTCGTACTCCAGTCCAGAGGGCCCTATTTTCACTTTTTTTGGAAAAAATAATTAAAAAAAAGTTTAGACTTAACACATTTCTCATCTAGGGCAGTGGTTCCAAACCTTTTTCAAACCACGACCCCTTCTAAAAAAATTTTTTTTTTTGTGAAAAACCCCCCCCCCCCCCCCCCCCCAAGTAAATTCCTTCACCGGTCGGTTTCACAACTAGGGGGTCTGGGGGAGCTTTGTGAAGCCAAAGCTTTTTTTGCATTTTAAGCATTTTAAACGTCGTCATTTGCTAATAAAAAAAAATTAAATTTTAGAAGAGATAAAAGAACTTTACAATTCATTATTTATTAACGATTAAATTTCAGGGAAAAAAGATTTTAAGATTAAAAGATTTTTAAAAAAGTAAAATAATTTTTTTCCTGCTTAGGTATCGCGACCCCATTTGGGATCCCGACCCAGAGGTTGAAAACCACTGATCTAGGGAGTGTTTTTGTGGGCCACCATATTTTTTTAAGACAAGGGTATGGATGACTGGGGAGTCACGAAATTCATTTTTTAAATACAGTTTAAATCAAATTAAATAAGTATAGTGTGCAGAAAATGTTCAGCTCGTGCGTTTTTTCTGCAGCCACCATATTTTTTTAATGATGAGGGATGGGCAGAAGTGGAGGCTCGAAATTCATTTTTTAAATATAGTTTATACCAAATTAAATAACTAGTGTACTACAAAAGAGCCTTTTTTATGTAAATATTATTTTTTTCTGGGACCCCCTGCGGCTGGGGGCCGGCCATTCTGCCACCCTTGCCACCAGTAGCTACGCCGCTGTGTCAATGACATATTAAAACTAAATTAACGGTAAACATTAAACATTTTTACTGCAACTTTTAAAATGCTCCGTCCATACCGAATGCACATTCCCTATGAGCAAAGAGCCAGTATTGAGCACCAGCATTGATTGTAACGGCATCAAAAGATAACTTGGTTGCTTTCAATTTCTTATCATAATTATAATATGCCTCGTTAAGTATGCTTTTACACCATTCTTTGTAGTGGTATAGAGCAGCGTCGAGTGACGTCACATGGCTACAAGAGACATACCTGCAAGGGACACATGATTGAAATGGTGGGTTAAACAACGGCACTTCTAGTCAAGCCAGTTCTTTGAGAGTGGGTTTCGTAGGCTTAAAAAACCGTTGTTTTCTCCAATCCCTTATATGCTACGAGGTTGTAATCGGAAAATAAAGATTCTACTTGCTTAAAAATCTCAGCAACTGCCAACAAATCGACAAATATCGAGCGTTTTAGGCCTAAGAAATCCAGTCTAATAACATTGGTTTCAGTAAGACGCTCTTCTTTTCCCCCACCAGTGCCCCTTGCAGCTAACCTAGTTACTGGCTCCACCATAGAGTTATATACAATAATACTAAGTCGTGTCACTGCTGTAACGTATGCCTTCTACTTGGTGGTAGTCATACAATCGTGTGGATTCTACTTAAGCATTGCTATTAATAAAATTGAACCAACTCTGTTGTAGCCTAACATGGAATGGACGTTTAATCATGTTAGCATACGTTTATATCAACTTACAGTGTCATGCGACAGGTATGGCATCGTAATCAATACAATATACACCCTAATCTAGGGCGGTATAACAGTGGGGAACTAAAATGGCTACACATTGCGATGTCTCTATGACGACACCACATGGGCCTAGAATCATTTTATTGTTAAAAAAAATTGTAGCTGGTGTAAATGGCTCTTTTGGTCATCACGTTGAAGGATGTTCTCCAATACTTTTCAAATGAAGCGAAGGTGTGTCATTAGCGGAATCCGTTTGTTTTTCTCGTGCCTAACATATCTCTGGTGATTATAATGCGATTTTCAAATGTTATTATTTCGTTGAATTGCGTTGAAAAAAACTGTTAAGGAAGCAATGATGTTTTAATTTTCAGTTTTTTAAAAACTGACTTTGTTACCAGCAGCATGGTGTATGCTTCGTCGAAATTACGTATATAGTGTCCACGGCCTATCTTGAGTTCGCCCCAATACGAACACAGATAAGCCTTGTTGATATCCTAGATGGTTACAAAAACAATGGCGGCCGTCGATTAAAGCCGCTCCATCCAGGAAGACGTAGCCGCTCATAAAATACCTGCAGGACTCAAGATACTCTGCCCACACAATAAGTATTCAAGATTCCAAATTTACAATGGCGAGTGTTAGATCGATGAAAAAGTGTAATTTCTTCCGTAATAATTTATCGATGTGGAAATTCAAGTTCAACATTACTTTTGGGCGTTTCAAACGTAGCATATTTCATTCCAATCCGACCTTTTGTTGGGCTCCACCAGACAACAAAAGTTCAACAAACCAACTAACCAACCAGCATTTTTCAACTTTGGTGCCCGTTGTAGGCTGCGCTATGCCACAGCCACCTACAGTAAAGGCCGTATCATCTTTGCCTCCCACAATGGTCCGCAAAACGACGAATCAAATAATGACGCGGCAAGTTTGCCAAGTGGCGTCATCTGTTGACAGAATTTGGAACCCTGGTCGGTTAGTTTGAAATTTCGCCGCTTGGTGTAGAGATGGCAGCACCTAACAAACGTGCGCTTCCTTCTATCTCAGTAGTTGATTTTACTTGCCTAATTTGTCTTGATCTGATCCGGCCTTTACTGTAGGTGGCTGCGGCTATGCTCGCCTGCATCGCCGTTGAGTATCGTCCCACGCCAACTTAGAAACTTGTGACATACGCATCTAAGAATAAATAAACAGATGTAATGCACTGCTACTATACTTGCAACATAACAGCAAGAATAACGCTTGATGGTGACGAGGCTACCTAGCTTCTAGAGCCGGTCGCAAATAACTTTTGTTACACGGGCCTTACGGATCCGAGGCCATCTATCGGATCTCAGGCGTCATCCGGATCACGTTTTCGGACGGCCAGATTTAGGTTCCCCGGACAAGTTTGTGCGTGCGGGATTTGTGATGTTATGTAATTAGCCGCAGCAAGCGTGACAGCGCGAGCGAGGCAGGAAATTTGGAAAAATACGGAAACCTGAAAATCATAATTTTCTTGGGATTTGGAAGATCCGTGTAAAAAAGGTTATATGCGAGCCGGTCTTTGAGTTAGCTCAGGGTTCCCACCAACCTAGTGAAGCAGAAAATCCTGTAAAACTCAGGGAATTTAGACTACGTTTGAAACTCAGGAAAAACACAGGGATTACTTCGATTTTTCACAAAAAAAAAACCTGGAAAACTCGGGGAAAAAAAAACCAAGCTGGACTTAGAGGCTAATCTTTAGAGCTGCAAAACCTTGTAAACAAATAAAAACGTATCCAAACTTATCATATGGCTAGACCTAACTACATGAAACACACAGAGTTAAACAAAATGTTATGTTCTATTTTGACATGTAAAAGTTCATTATATCTGGCTATACTCTTTTACACTGTGTAAACCCAATAAACAACTGGTAAAATGTCTTATAAACAGATTCCTTCCTGAAATGAAAGTAAATAGCCTGGAAATTGATTTCAACTAATCTGGAAACCTGGAAACCTTAGGGAAATTTATTGCCCTGTAGCTACAAAGGGCACTGGATGTGAATTGAGGTAAAAAAAAAACAACGGCGTGTTCAGTCAAATCGATGCTGTGAGAGCAGCTTTCTTGGCCATTGTTTTGTTTTTTTCCTTAGGCTACGAATGTTGTATTAAGGTTGTAAATCGGAAAAGAAAAGAATCCAGTCATTGAAAAGTGCAGCAGTTGACAACAAATCGAAAAAAGGATTCAAGAAAGAAAACACCTTTCTGACGGCATTGGCTTGACAAACTATGCTAATATTATTACCTCCGCGTATATCAGTGCCCCCTTGCCGCTAGCTGAACAACCGGCGCCAGATGCTAGCCACGTAGCCAATATGGCGTTGTTGTCGTTACTCCCTAGCCTACTTCAATGTTAAAGAGGGATTGCCACCTATAGAAGCTGCAGCATCCATAGCCGTTTGCCGCTATCTACTTCTGTTCAGCCATTACTTTCAACAGGCGAAGGATCACACAAATAAATTTCTTTTGGCATAACAAAGAAGCCACGTGCCTCCTTAATTATTGAGTGTAAAGTTGGTGCGCCCACGTGAACAAGGGAGCAGTCGGTAAAGTTAAGCGTAACGCCATCACGGGCGCTTTTTTCTATACATCGAACATTTTTTTTAGCTTTTTTTTTATTTATCAAGAAAAGAACGTAGTTACACAAACAGCAAATCAAATTTCAAAAATACAAATCACAAATTACAGCCATAAAAAAACGGGAAAAATGACAAACCCGTTACTAACTGTAACAGCAAACAAAAAACCAAAATCACAAAGAGGAACAAAAAAAACCACTTTTTAAAAGGGGAAAAAAAGTAAAGAAGAGAGTAAAAAAAAGAGTTAGTGAAGAAAAAGACACAAAAATAGGGGGAACATACGTAAAAAAAATAAAGATGAAAATAAAAAATGATATAGATAAAATGAAAATAAAAATTCGAGAGTCCTACACTCAGTACACTGTCAGGTGATTTTCAAAGTTTTCCAGAAGATTTACAAAATTTAAGTTGGATTTAGAGTGTACCGTCACTCCATGAATTTGTTTAAGCTGAGAAATTTCAAATTTTAAAAGGAGAAGTGAAGGCTTAGTTTTTGCCAATCTGCATTTGTAAATGACCCATTTAGCAATCAACAAACAAAAATCGGCAACTGGAGGATGGCTGGAATTAAAATTAAGACCAAAAAAGAATAACTTCAGTGGTCAGTTGAAAACAGAAAATTTTGAAACGCAAACTTTGAACCGCTAGATGGGCGCCATCTAGTTACAGTGATATCGTTAACCTTGACCGCTTGCTCCCTGGTGCACGTGGACGCACCAACTTTACATTCAATAATTAAGGAGGCACGTGGGTACTTCGTTGTGTAAAAAGAAATTCCTTTGCGCATTCCTTCGCTTGTTGGAATCAATTGCCACATAGAACTAAATAATGGTGGATGGCGCTATAGATGCTGCAACCTGTCATTTTGTGAATAGCCACTTGTAACTACAATGACTACAACTGATTCAGAAGAGCTGAACAGTTTCCAATCCATTCTCTGTGCACCTTGCAAAACTATTCGCTAGTCATTATCTTTCTTGAGCCCAGCGTCATATCTCTCGTATGGTTGGGCGATGTAATGGTGTTATGCCAGCGTCTGCCTCCCGCTCGTTCACTTCCCTCTGGCCGTGCGTAGCCACGTGGCACCTCCTCCCCTCCCTCCCTCCCCACGCGTGCGACCCTGGGAACGGGGCCCGACGTGGGAACGACCACTCAGCCGTAACCATGGGAACAAGCCAACCTTCGCGTCCAATGGACTACCAAGTCAAGTTGACCGCAAAAGTTGCATTTGGGTTGATTTTGTGCGGTTCTGCAGTCGTGCAAGTAATCAACCAATGAGGAAGTTAAAAAGTGGCCATAATTAGGAGTATGGTCGACGAAGGATTTTTCTATACATTTTTCGTTAAATAACTCAATCATTTCCCCGAAAATTTGGACTGGGCGGGAAACGGCGCCATGTTCCATGTGAAGATTTTTTTCATTCCTTGTCACAAGGCCGTCTGGGAGGGAGACAAGCTGTGGGCAGAGATACTAGACTTATAAGTCTAGTATCTCTGCTGTGGGTTTCGTTTCACGACTCCAGGCTATAGAGCAGTGACATTTGCCGCCATATTGGCACCAGTATGGGTTTTGGAGGGCATAATTACAAGGTGCACTACATAAAAATGGAGGGAAAAACAACGGAAGAGCGGATTTCTTAGGCTTAAAATAACGTTGTTTTCTCCAACAA
The DNA here is from genome assembly GCA_023313725.1 of Lithobius niger. Classification (NCBI taxonomy): domain Eukaryota; kingdom Metazoa; phylum Arthropoda; class Chilopoda; order Lithobiomorpha; family Lithobiidae; genus Lithobius; species Lithobius niger. The sequence goes on from JAHWFP010197137.1 coordinate 14,939, forward strand.
CAAAAATAGCTCGTTTTAGGTCTAAGAAATCACTCTTCACAGCATCGGCTTCAGTATGACGCCCTTCTGTTTCTCTCTGCAGTGCCCCTTGCAGCTAACCCATTAAGGCTCCAGCATAGAGTTAAATACAATAATACTACGTCGTGTCACTGCTCTATTGATTCAACATCGACAGAATCATATTTACCAAAGCAACGCTAAAGGCGTCAACTTTCCAGCCCGTGCGTGAACTGGATTTGATCTAGGAGGCGAACACACGCGATTTCTACCCCAGTCGGCCTTGGCATGAAGGAGCCATCTCCTGTCCCGCGTCACGTTCGTGGAACGCTGTTCCACACGGAAGGTGGTGTATTCCTGGGCTAATACCAGCACGTGTGGTATTTTTTCACGCCTATCTGTTCGGTTAAAACCTGTACAACGTATTTTTAGCCAGAATAATCCCAGAAAATAGTTACGACAAGGGTTAAATAAATACGGATGCAAACCTATGTACGTTGTCTCTTGGACTTAAATGTCAGATTACCTGAGCGGAGAATTGAATCCACGACCTTTGAAACCAAAGACCGAGGTCCTACCGCTGAGCTATAGAGCAGTGACATAACGTACTATTATTGTATATAACTCTATGTGGTGGAGCCAGTAACAGGGTTAGTTGCAAGGGGCACTGGAGGGGGAAAAGAAGGTCGTCTTACTGAAGCCAATGCTATTAGACTGGATTTCTTAAGGCTATAACGCGCGATTTTTGTTGTTGGAGAAAACAACGTTTTTTTAAGCCTAAGAAATCCGCTCTCAAAGCACTGTCTTGACTAGAAGTGCCGTTGTTTTCCCTTACATTTTAATCTAGTGCCCCTTGCAGCTATGCCCTCCAGATGCTACCTTGTAGCCAATATGACGTCACTTGCCGCTGCTCTATACTGAGGCCGCGTCAGTATGGCTCAGAGGTAGGACCTCTGTCTTTGGTTTCAAAGGTCGTGGGTTCGATTCCCCCGCTCAGGCAGCCTAACATTTAAGTCCAAAAGGCAACGTAAATAGGTTTGCATCCGTATTTATTTAACCCTTCTTGGGCCCATTTGGCTCTCCGTCCTGTTTAATAGATACGATCACTTGTTGCACATTTGGCCGCCTGTGGTCGCGACCCAAAACAAAAGATGGAACATTCGGTCTCGGACACTCCATCGAGCACTGGTATGTCGCTCCTGTATTCTGTATTGACAGGCGTATTTAAGGGATATTTGCCATAGGCTATAATTTGTACGGGGAATGGTCAACATTTACAAAATGATCTGTTAATCATCAGAATCATGTTTCAGTTCATCAAAAATGAGTAAGTCAAGTCGAATTTTCAGACGTCGACAGAGGGGGAATTAATCACCTCCTGTGGCATGCAAAGGAATGAATGTCTAACCGAATTGTAACTTGAACCTTAAATTTTAACGAATTACCTCGCGTGTTCTGGCTAGATGTCTAAAGCCCCAAAAAAGTTTTCTAACTTGGGGAGGAAACCTTGGAGAATTTTAAACATGTGGACCATACTCCCTCTCTGTCTACGCCATTTGAGTGATGGAAGTTTCAAATTTAAGTCTCTGATCGTAACTATCATTTCCAAGATCCTTAGTCTTTTTAGTGTATCTACATTGAACAATTCTCCATTGTACGGGAATCTCGAAGGTATACAAGATCCCCAAAAAAGGGATACCTTGGTAAGAAAGGAATTCTTGGTAAGAATTCACCATCCGAAAGGAAAGCAACAGCACTTTCAGGACTTAAATCATCCAGGGCTATAGGTTGAGATAATATTAATTTACAAAATTTAACTTTGTAATTGCAATCGATTAATTTACGAAGAATACGCCATTTAGTCACGAACTCACAATTTAGGCTTTCAAAATCTCTCATGGTGAAGATTGACTAACAAAAACTCCACAAATTTGCTTAACAGTACATTTAACTTTGTAATTGCAATCGATTAATTTACGAAGAATACGCCATTTAGTCACAAACTCACAATTTAGGTTTTCAAAATCTCTCACGCTGAAGACTGACTAACAAAAACTCCACAAATTTGCTTAACAGTACATTGCAAAAGCGGGCCTCTGGAAACCAGAAATAGGCACTAGAACAGCGTTTACTTCAGCTTATACTGGAACCTCCTCTAGCTCCCCCAAGGTACTTTTCAAGGTACTTTCCTGACTAAAAACAAAAGTATAGTAGGCAAAATCTAAAGTTGGGTTGGAAAGAAGAGGGTCTGCCCCCTCCCCCCACGGCCCCCCCAAAAAAACATAAGAGTACCTTCGGTGTGACTGTACGAATGACTTAAATTATGAAAATTTATATTGTTGAGTTAGTGTTGAATGGCCTTTTTTTTGGTAATTCGTCCAAAACAGGGCCGATCAATATTAAATGCGGTTGATTTTGAGCGTTAATTCTGAGCTAAGTAACTTAAGAGTTCCGTTTTAGAATTAAGGGCTTAAGCAGTTAGAACTATTTTTTGAAAGGCGTCGAGTAACGCCGTCCTGCTCCTCATTTCTTTGTTCGTATCTCAATGTCCATTTTCAACTCTTACCACGAACTCGAAAAAGTAGAGATTTCTTCCCACCGTTTTTGGAAGCAAAAACTTGTGAAAAGGTTTTAAGTGCTGACGAAGGAAAGGGGCTGAGCGAAACGTTGTTCTTTCTTGCAAACTTGAAGTGCTCAAGTTCCCACGTTGGCACCTTCATCTCTGACCCGGGGACAAAAACAAGGCAAAATTAAGAATCACCTCAACCGTGATGGTTTTATTGCAACGTTGTTGCCCAGTTCTGCTAGCTATTGGATGGAAATAAAAACAAAAAAAAAAAGAAGAAAATCATAAACTCGAAGAAAAACTGAAGAGGACTACTAAGACTATAAAAACGAATGAGAATGAAGGAAAGTCTTGGATCATGTTTTCATCCTCGTGACTTTGACTTACTAAGTGATTCACTGTAAATTTAATTCACGTTAATCAGCTACTTCACATCTCCCATTGTACTAATACACTAAAACTAGCCGAGTCGCTGGCTGAGGCTCCTTCATTTGGCGTAGTGCCTTGTGTAGGGGCTGCCCTCTCTCTCTCTCTCCGTTAAGACGGATTATAATTCTTGATTCTTGTCATTTTAGTTTATTCGGGTAGCTGATTACATGCACACCATGCTTCGACATACATCACCAGAAAGGTAGTATCTACGTGACCCCAAGTTAGCTCAAGGTTCACTGAGATAAGTCGCTAAGTGTGGGCGCTCATCGTTACAGCCCGAATTCGCCAGGTGTAATGTCAACCCGGGTTGACAAGTCGGGCTGTAACGATGAGCACCCACACTTAGCGACTTATATCTCAGTGAACCTTGAGCTAACTTGGGGTCACGTGGACACTGCAATTCTGGTGAGCAGGATCCAGGGTCAGACTGAGCAACCTCGGGCCTGGGTCGCTAGCACTGGGTTGGGGCCCCATATATTCAGGTAGGAGGTCTGGGGTTCCGGGGCTGCCCCGGAAGCTGACGCATTTCAACGGATATCATTGCCATATCTGGCCAGTAGATGAAACGCCCGCCTGCCCGCCTCCTCCCTCCCTTAGTGAACCAAAATTATGTAACAGCTGTTTTGCCAGACTTACCTTACCCATCAATTGGCGCATCACGTGTGGTGACATTTTGTAAAATTGTACCAACCCCCGGGGCAAAACGTCCCCCTTGTCAATGGGCCCTGTGAATGGGCCTGACTCAAGGTACAACAAGAGAAGCCAACATTCAAAGCAATAATAAGCCGTATGGTAAGAGAGCCAGAAGTACGCAGGAGACTGGAAAGGACGGGGGATAAGCACATTTCTCTTTTCTCTCTCTTCCTCTATTTCCAGAAACCGCGGAGAAAGTGAAGGTTAAGGGCTTACCGGCAACCTGACCCGAAAAAAAAATAATAATGCAAGGAAAAGGGCCCAGCTGGACTGGGGCCCGGGTGGCGATTGACACCTGGCCACCCAGGCCAGTCCGAGCCTGGTAGTATCCAGTGCTTTATATGTATATATAACTCACTTGAAACACCTGCAAGTTAAACCTCTTTTTTTTAATATAATCTGTGGCTCCTGTGGTGATTACTGGGTCACATACCATGACGGACCACAGATCATTGTTAAGACTTAAGAGCGAGAGTATCCTGGGTTTTCCGCTTGAAATTCTCCAGGTAAATTGTCCTTCTCGTCAGTGGCGAATCCACTGGTGGGTTGGGGGTGCAACTGCACTTCCATGCTCCAATTGGGACGTTCTGACGCCCCCTTCCCCATGGTTCTACTAGCGGTTGGCTAGCGCACCTCTGTTAACAGTGATAAACCCACCATGCTCATCAGTCTAGATCCGCCACTGCTTTTCGTCCCTAAAAAGCAAAAGATACAGAATTATGGAAATTTGACCATTAGGTTACCAAAGTGATTATTGAGTCAGCA